>PVKM010042818.1:0-12700 GCA_004027735.1 Carollia perspicillata
TGTGAGGCTCTCCTGTGGCCTGTAGGGTGTTCGAATTGTGAAGGACCTGGGGAAAGGCGTGTGCATTCCTAAAAGGGGACAGATGCGGGAGGCGTGCAGGCATGAGGCTCTGCAAGCGGGGCTGCGAGTGTCAGCTGGGTGTAGACACACCTCGGAGATGTGGCCAGTCACTCGCTGACTGCCACAATGGAGACAGCACAGCAATACAGCAAGTTATCATCTTCTGCTGGTGGAAGGGCTCACCTTCAGGTTGTAAAAAGCATCATCTGTAAAGCACCGCGGAGCACCACTCAATAGGACAAGGCACGCCTGTGTTGGGGTTTGAGCGCATCTGTGGGGTGTGTGCACATGTGCAATGGACAGAAAGTGAATGGGACCTGAGTGTGGGTGGGGGCAAGGAGCGGGTTGTGAGGGTCCGTTGGGGGGCATGGGAGAGAGAGAGGGTGGGAAGTTCGAGGCCATGTCTTGGACTGAGGGTGCGCAAAATGCACCAAGTGGTCTTTTTTTCTTTCTCTTTTCTGACTTCAACCAGGAACAGATGTCTGAGCAGGCGAATGAATTGGAAACATCTGAAACAACTGTGTGAGCTAAAGTATAATAAATAGACCTTTCATCACATTCCCTGGAAGGGGGTCGATGGGGACAGGCCAGGGAGCATTGAGAGGGGCTGGGGGCTGAGTGGCCCGAGGACAGGAGGGTGGGACGACAGACAGACTGGCCTCCTCTCTCCTGGGAAAGACAGATTGTCTTGGGAGGGTGGGCAGACAGACCTGCCCCCAACCCCTCTGAGTATCCCAGGCCTCGGTTTTCCTACCTGTGTAGTGGGCTTGGTGTTTGTGCTGACGTCTGAGACCTGACACCCTGTGGGAGAAGCCTTTTAAACTTGGAGACAGGCTGACGGTTGACCAGACACGGTGCTGAGGGCCACTGGCGAGGCTGAGCACCCCCAGCCACACACCCTCTCAGTCACACACGGCCTCCTCCCAGACTTCACTTTTCCGAAGGAAGACATGCTGTCCTTGCTGTCCCCAGATGTGTTGGTCTGAAGGGTCTGGTAAGAAAACTGCAGCTGGGCTGGTGGAGCCGGGCAGGGGCCTAGCGAGGGGTGTTGGACATGGGGCGTGCTGGCAGGCCTCGCCCCCACCCCACACCATGGCCTCAGCCCAGGCTCACATCTGCCACAGCTGCAGACACACTCCTGAGAACTGCCCGGGGAGTGGAGGCCCCGAGGCCTCGCTCTGACAGAAGCCAGACGCAGCGCCCAGGAATTCCAGGGAGGGAGAGATGGGCAGAGGTGGGCCTAGTGAGCCGGGGGTTCCAGGTCATTGAGAAGCGGGGCGTGGGAGGTCAGACCACAGGTTCAGGATGGACAGATTACCTTTTTAAAGAATTTATTTATTTATTTTCAGAGAAAGCAGAAGAGGGGAAGAAACGTCAATGTGAGAGAGGACCATCAATCGGTTGCCTCTCATACATGCTCAGACTGGGGACTGAGTCCACAATCCAGGCATGTGCCCTGACCAGGAAATGAACCGGCAACTGTGAGGGGGCTCTGCCCGCAGGGCCGTGCTGGCCGCCACACATGAGAATAAGTCCACCAAGACATGATCTGCTTGGGGAGGAAAGGTGGCTGGTCTCTCAAAGGAGAAGGGCCAAGAGCCTTTTCCTCAATGGGCTTTTATTAGGTTCATTTTGCAGAGGAATACAGGTAAATCTCATTAGTCATTGTCAGGCAGTAAGGCTCGAACAATAAATAACGTATAAAGAACTATGAGGACTTATTCTGAGTCAGGGTCTGTTAGCTAAAGGGCTACAGAATTTTGGGAAACAAACTCATTTCCTGCTCAGACCCTTAGCATTTAATTGAGAGCATTCTTAGCAAAGCAGGTTTCACAGGATTTTACATATCCTTTCTCAGGCCAGATCAGCCGGGGAGCCCACCCTTTCCAGCACAGGGCTGCACCACCCTCTGTCATTGTTTCAGGCTTAAGTCAGGCAGGGGACGTAAGGCAGCCAAGAGATTAGGAGACTTCTCCAGACAGAATGACTCAGGCTATGTCAAAGCCGAGGGGCGAGGGTCCATCACCCCCTTTTGCTATGGCCCCCAAGTCCTTCCCTAGGGCCTCCCTGTGATTGTGCCTGTCTTAGGTCGTCCCTCCCTTGAGGAATCTTACCTGTCATTGGCTAACCGATCAAGCAATGGGGGCCAGGCAGAGTGAAGTAAAAGGGGCAGAGGTGGCCCCCCTGCCAGGGAGATAAGCTTTGTCTCCTTAGTGGCCTATGGTCTGAAGGTCACTCAGCCATGGGGGTTACAGCTTTTGACACCAGGCAGAGTGGTTCCCAACAGGCCACCTTTCACTTTATGGAACGTCACCCAACCCACTGAGCCATCCCAGTCAGGGCAGGATGGACAGATTTTGATGTCAGAGACCCTAGGGGCTGCATCTCAAAGGAGAGGGCCTCAGGGGCCTGCCCCCAGCCTGCCAGTTCATGCCTGGTCTCTGATCAGGAGTCCTCTACAGTAGCAGCAAGGAAACAGTCCTCTGACCCTCCAGAGCCAGATGAAAGAGAAGGTGGAGTCCCGATTCTGCTACTGACCCACTAGCTCTCTGATTTCGGTCACCTGTGTAACCCGCTGGGCCTCAGTGTCTCTGTTGGTGACGTGGGAGTACATCGGCCCCCCTCTCACGAGGCCGTCATGAATCTTCCACAAGATGAAATGGAATGTCCGCCACAGGAGGACGTCCGCCGCTAGAAGTGGAGCGGTGCAGCCGCACTCAGTGAGTGTGGGCCGAGCGCGTGTTCTGGGCCCAGACGTCCTCTCCTGCAGGCTTCTGCACATGCTGTTCCCTCTGCCTAGAATGCGCCCTGACTGGGAAACGAACCGGTGATCTTTCACTTTGTGGAATGTCGCCTGACCCACTGAGCCACACCAGTCAGGGCAGGATGGACAGATTTTGATGTCAGAGGAGTGAGGAAGAGGAGTGAGAAGTGAGGATGCTCAGGAAGAGGAGTGAGGACGAGGGAGCTTCAGGTCTCACCTTGAGTGTCCCTGCCTCCAGAGGCCTCTTCCCAGGCCACTGTGTAGGTGAGGACCCCTGCCTGGTGCTTCCGTAAAATCCTGCTTCCCCTACCACAGCAGCCGTCACCCATTCTGGTGACGACTTGATCAAGGATAGCACCTATAGCCCTGGTCAGGTAGCTCAGTTGGTTAGAGCATCATCCAGATACGCCAAGTTCGCAGGTTCAATTCCTGATCAGGGCACATACAAGAAGTCAACCGATGCATGCATAACTAAGTGGAACAACATATTGATGTTTCTCTCTTTCTCCTAAAAAAGGGGGGGTATGACACACCATTCTATTCCCCAGCCCCCAAGACTTGGAGCTCCTTGAGGGTAGACATTGTGTCTACCTTACTGCTATGTCCCGAGTGTCTGTTAGTGTCTGACATGTGGCTATACATTTTTAAAGCTTTGTGCCAAGTGATGTTCCATGAGCTTCACATGTAACAACGTGTTTGATCTTGAAATCCTTGAGGGGGGTACTATTATTATCCATCCTTTAGAGAAGTTGAATAATGGCCCCAGGTTATGCATCTAGTAATGAATGCATGAGTGAATGGACGAATGACATAAAATAAAGTCACCATCTCGTGAGGGAGGCAGATAATTAGTCACAATAGAGAGACACCAGTTGCAGTCCAGGAGCTGTGGGAGCCCAAAGGAAGGCTCTAACCAGGGATGAATGAGGGGAGTAAGTGAATGGAGCTCCAGTGACCTGGAGCTCGGGCCTCAGGCCTCAGGCCCCAGGCCCCACTGGAGGCAAGTCTTGTTCTAGCGCATTCTCAAGGTGCTCACTCTGGTCCTCTGGTTGTGGACAGGGCGGGGCCTTCCCTCCTTCACTTGACCCTCAGCCCTTCCCTTTCCCTTCCCCCAAAGCCCAGGCTGCCTCTCCTCCCTACCAAACAGTTCTGCACAGACTCAGGGAACAAGGGGGAGGGTGTGGAGACCAGCCATCCTGCTCAGGTTTTCTGACCTGTCCCTGCCCGCGTTTCCCCTGTGTGCTGAGGACATCACAGGGACACAGGACTGGGCCCCTTGATCCTCCTTTTGTTTAAGGAAACAAATAAAACGGATGTTCTGAGCTTGGATGGGATGAGGTGTCCTCCCTAATCCAAACCAAGTCTTCTCTTTGGCTGGGGCCGTCAGTGACCCCTCCCACTGGCCCACCCCTTCCCAGAGCCCCTTCCCTTTGAGAGACAGCCTTGGGCTCCAGCACCTGAGGTTCTCAGTCACCAGAGGCTGTTCCCAATGGACAAGATCAACAAGGTCCACTGGACTAAAGTCAGATGTCTTGAGAACTCCTTGACCTTGGAGTGAGAACAAGAGCTGGGCTCTGCCTGGGTGGTAGTGCAGCAGCTGCGGAGGGCTGGTGCTGGGCTGCTGCCAGGCAGGGGCCTGCGGCCACTAGAGGTGTGCTTTCACGGTCCCTTCAGCCCTGAACCTGCCCTGGGAATGAGGACGTGCTGAGTATGTCTGCAACAGGTCTCAATCTGTGCACCTGACAGTGAGCCCAGTGACGTGTGCATGCCTGGGTGTCTCCCCAGAAGTGTGAGTGTGCAAGTGACTCTAAGTGCCTGCACAGGGTGGCTGTCCATGTGTGTTAGCCCTTGGCAGTGTGTGTGACTAGAAGGACAGACATTGTACATCTGGGCAGAGGGCGTCTGTGAGTGTGTGCGTGTCAGAGCGAGGGTCTCATGTGGGTCTCTGTGTGCCTGTGTGGCTGTGACAGGGTGTGTTTGAGCACAGTGGGAAGTGACAGGGAGCTCCGGCAACGTGACATTCACACCCTGCCCCGTCCTGGGTGGCCCCCGCCTTGCCCCAGGCCTGGCTCAGACTCTCAGAGGATTCTGGAAACTTTGAGAAGGCAGCAGCATCCCAACCCCTCACAGTCACCCAGACAGACCCGCTGGTGGGGAGGAAACCGGAGCCTTCAGAGGCTCCCGTGGGCCTAACTCAGTTACACGCTCATCACGCTGCTTCTCCACTGTGAACCCAAAGCTGCGGCTGGGCAGTTGCCGCCCCCGCAGCCCAGCTCTGCTGCCTTCTGCTGTCCTCCCGCTGGGTGTGGGGAAAGGCTGAGGTCCCTGCCCTGCCTTCAGGGAGCCCTAGTCAGAGGGGAGGTAACTAGAGGCACACAGAGCTGGAGGCTTCATCCATCCCTGGACAGACTGACAGACACAGAGGAAATCTGTGTGGCCTACTCTCAGCCCCCATCTACACAGCGGCTCTGATGGCCTTCTCCGTGGAAACCTGCTCCCTGCCCCTCTGGGGTGGCACTCGGGGGACAGGGCACAGCTGTCTCTAGTGTGCTGGGAGTCGCCCCGGGAAGTGGGAGAGGCCTGACCCCTCTCCCTTTCACCCAGATGAGATGAGATGCACAGTCACCCCCAAACCTTCACAGTCAGATTCGGGGTCTGCAAACCCCAATGCCAGCCCACTGTGAAGAGCACTGTCTCCCAGCAGCAGCTGGGAGAGGAGAGGGTGGCTCAGCACCCCTTACCACCCCGGGGCTCAAGGGGGGGCCTTGGGGCTGATCTGCCTGCCAGCCCCAGGGAAGAGGTGCCTTGCCTACCCCCTGAGCCCCCCTTCCTTTGCCTAGTGTCCTTTGCCTTCCCTGGGGGGTCATTTGGGAGCCAGATGTGGAGCCCAGCCCCTGGGAGGGCGGGAGCAGAGGGATGGGGAGGAGGAGGGAGCGTGGCCTTCGGAATCAAAGAGCTGCAGATACTGGAATCTGGGCTCCACCACGCGCGTGAACTATGTGATCTCTGGCGAACTTCCGAACCTCTGAGTCTCTGCACAAATGGCCCCACGCCCCAGGGTGCCTGAGGGTGACAGCGGATCACTGATGCAGCACCTGTGAAGCAGGGCCTGACACAGTGGCTGTGACACTCCCGGGGCCTGAGCGGGAATGTGGCTGGAGAGGGGATCCAAAGGCAGCAGCAGGCCCTGTGGGTGGAGGCAGGCCTTGCGTGGAGAGCTCAGGCCTGTGTGAATTCAGCTCAGAGGGCAGTGGAAAGGTCCTGTCCCCCCCACCGCCCCCACTCCGCTCCGCAGGGCTGCAGCCAGCTCCCAGGGCTCAACCTCCACTCCACACTTACCCAGGGTGACTGCAGACAAACCAGTCCCCTCTCCAAGTCATGGTCTCCTCCTCCATCAAGCAGGAAGGGTGCTAGTCCACCCACCCCAGAGGGCGGGAGACAGGAGTGAATTACTGTCAAGGGCCCCCAGCTGGGCCTGGCACTGGGCCAGCCTGCAAAGAACTTTCTTTCTCTCCTTCCTCTGTTTAAAATTGTCTGACACGTACTGACCTCATCACTTTATGGGCAGTATTTTGATAACCCTTAAAATGCCCTACGGACACCCACACGTCTATCAGCTGGGTGAACGGATAGACCACCTGCGGTCCCCCCGTTGACAGAACATGACTCAGCAGCGAAAAGGTGTGAGCTACCGCTGCAGGCCGTGGCATGGGTCAGGCGCGAAAGGTGATGCTCAATGACAGAAGTCAGACACCAAACGCCACCAATTTAAGGTTCCATTCATAGGAAGTGTTGGAGAGAGGCAGGTCCCAGAGACCGAAAACAGATGGGGACAGGGAATGAGCCCGACCGTACTCCAGGGGTGTCTGGGGTGGGGCGTGGAGAGGTTCTCCAATTGCACCGTGATGACAGTCGCACGACTCTCACCTAAGGTCGTCGAATTGTGCACTTAAAGTGCATGGTCGTACAAGTGAATTTTACACTTCAGGAAAGCAATTCTAAAAGCAGCCTAGGTGACAAATAGTATTAGCCCTTTTGCCCTTAAAGTCACATTCCCAGTGACTTTCTGGGATTCCATGCCAGGTGTGTTCGCTTCCAGAGCCCATTATTCAAGTCCTTCATTTGGGAGATAAAAGGAAAACACGGAAAAACATGTTTGCTTTCCACTCAGTAGCCAAGAACCAGCTCACAGGAGGGAGGAACGAGGGAGCGGGGCTGGCCCCCAGGAGCAGTCGTGCCCCAGAGAAGGCTTTCTGTCTGTCACTCACAGGCCTGCCCCTGCCTAGGCAACGGGGCTTCACCGGGCGCCACCGAGTCCTGGCTGCCATGCCCCCCCCCCCCAACACACACACACACACAGCAGGCACTGCGTGTGAAGCCACGCTGCGGACATCGGAGGTTAGGTCTTGCACTCAGTGTTACACAGACATCTTTCCATGTTTCTCAGTGACACTCTTCTTGTACAAAGTGAGAATTACTATTTCCATTTTGCAGACAAGGAAACTGAGGCCCAGGCAGACGAAGGAGCTCGCCCGAGGCCACACTGCTATGTACCAAGTGTGACTCCAAACAGCCGAGCAGTTCCAAAGCCCCCTTTCTTCCACCCACTTTTCTCCGAGTCGCCAGGCCCACCTCCTTCCGTCCCGTGCCTCCCAGCTCCCTCTCCTGTCGGCCGGCCAGTCGTCCTTTGTCCCCCTTTGCTCGCCTCCGTCTCTCAGCCTCCCTGTCTCTGTCTCTGTGTGCGTCTCTCTGTCTCTGGCTCATTTATTTTTTAATAACCACAATAATGAGAAAAGCTCCTTTCCGACCCTCCTGGGAAGGGAGACAAAAGAAGGGGAGCCCAGGGAAGAGGGGGAGGGATAACCTCCCCTCATGCTCCTGAGAAATTTAATAAAGGGCCTGAGAAAATGCTGGGCTCCACCACCGGCCATACCCTGGGAAAGGGGCGCCCCGCCCCCGCCGCAGACACAGCTCTGCTCGGGCCTGGGGTCAGGGAAGGGAGCGTCTCCGTGCTGGGCCCCCTTCTCCACTCCCAGGCTTTCTCTCTCCCCTCCCTGCTGGTGGGAGCAGTTCCCCCAGCTAATCCGCCCCTGAATATGGTCCATACCAGACTCCCTCCCCTTGACCCAGACCTGCCAGCTTTCCCAGGACAGCTCCTCAGAGGGGAGAATCACACAGGAATTGTGGCCTCTGGGCTCACAGAGGTCAGGTGGTCCAGCCTTGTGCCTTCTGTCTGTCCAGACCCGCTCCCCACAGGCTGTGCCTAGCCACCCACTAATGTCCAGTAAGAGGAACTGGGCCTGCCCTCCCCCACCCTGGTCTGCAAGGAAACTGGTGCCCAGATAGCCCGGAGACCCTCAGTCCCTCGCCTGAGAGACAGCCTGGGAGGGAGAAGACTCGGGCCTCCCCTTTGCTCCCTGGAGGGCCGCATTGGCCAAGGCAGAGAGAGCAGGTTAAGGTGTCCCTCAGCTGCTCCCCAGCCTCACCTCACCCTCCGAAGGTGACTTAGACGGAGATGAGCAGGTCCAAGGTGGAAGAAGGCCCTGGGCTAATCTCCTCGCGAGACTTGGCAAGGATCCACGAGAGTGAGAGCTACTGGTAGACAGTTGAGAAGGGGCTTCCCAGGGGCATGGAAAGGAAGGCCAGGTGCTGCCCCGTGCAGCTGACACAGGTGCATAGCAAGGAGTAGCCGGGTTAACAGAAGAGGCTGGCTCATCAGACAGAAAACATTGAGGCTGAGCCCAGTGGTGCAGGTGGGCAGGCCCAGCTCCCCACCCAGGAATGTGCTCCAGGGTCCTGTCTGCCCAGGGCAGCTGTGGGCTGCGAGGCTGCCCAGGCAGAGTCGTCCTGCGGCTCCCAGGTGTCTGGGCAGCTTTCCCCACGTGGAGAAACCACGCAGAGCTGAGAGCATCTCCCACCCAGCCAGGAACCGCAAGGAGGAGCTGTGGGGCCAGAGCCCTGGGCCCGGGGCTGAGCACGCATTCGCCCACTCATTTGCTACACTCTCTCAGGCCTGGTGCTGATTTCCCGGGACACAGGGAGAGGAATAGTAACAGCTTATTCTTCAGAGGGCTCGTCATATACCGGGTGCTGTGCTAATGCATTGTCTCGCCAGACCCTCACCGCAACGCAATGTGCTGTCTGCACTTTAAAGATGAGAGAATTAGAGGTACAGAGAAGTGGGGTCCCTTGTGTAAGGTTACACAGCCAGTCAAGGAGAGAGTGGCCATTCAAACTCAGCGTTGAGCAGCACTGCTTGGAGGAGGGCTGACTGCACAGCCCAGTAACACCGCTCATCCAAGGGTAACGAGACACCGTTCCGTCTCAAGAAGCTCACAGAGGAGAGAAGTGAAGAGGGCCGGGGTGCTGGGAGGGGTTGGGAGGGGCCGCAGGGCGGGGTCCCAGGGCCAAAGCCTTGTGGAGATGGCCTGACCTGGGGCCCCAGCCTCCTTCATTAGAAGCAGGAAGGCACAGCAAAGACCTCGCAGGCTCTGCCGACAGGCTCTGCCCAGACCAACAGAGCTACCTGATGCCCAGTGGGCAGCCAAAAAGAGTCCGCGCTGCAGCCCGCCTGTGTCGAAGTGCTGTTTTGCCTTGCCTTTCCCTGGGCCCCCTTGCTCGGGGCCACGTGCAGAGGAAGGGAGAGGAGCCAAGAGTTGGAATGGGGAGACAAGGGCATCCTCAGCTCCCAGCCGGGTTCTGTCTGTGCCAGGGTCTGCACTGGGCTCTGTGGCTGAGAGAGGAGGCCACTGGGCAGCCCCCACCCTGCCTGGAGGAGCCAGCCATCTGGCACCTCAGAACCTTCTCAGAGAGCTGTGGTCACAGGAAGCGGAGTGAGGTGGGCACCGAGGGGAAGGCAGACCGGACAACTCCCGGGAGTCTGAGCTTCCAAAGGCCCCTCTCCTGGGCTGTAGGACAGTGTGGTGAGGGGAGGCCTGACTGCTTCCTTTTCTGAATTTCAGGAGCAAAGCCCAGAGAAGTAAAATCTTTCCCAAGCACCCCACTGCCACTGGCAAAGCTCTCATGCTCCTTAAAACTCTCCCTTGTTCTCTAAGATTATTTTGAACTTCCAGACCTTCAAGACAGCAATTATAGTCTCCTTTTTATAATCTCATTTTCAAACAAGAACCTGAGGCCCAGAGAGGTAAAGAGCTTTGCCTGAAGACACACAGCACCTAAGGAGCCGTGTGCAGAAGCTACATCTTCCAGCTCTTCATTCGATGGGTGGAGGCCCCCGGTATCTGCTGGAGTTGGCAGAACTTGGAGGGAGCTGAGCTGGTTCTGAACCCTCGTCTGCCCAGTGGGCAGCTGCAGGTGGACGGGCGCCACTCCCCACTGGAGTGTAGCACCAGCCCCATGGTGGCTGGGGGGCAAGCGGAAGCCCTTCAGGACACGTGTTTCCACTTTCCCTGGAGTTGGGAACTCATAGCAGAAAAACCTGTGAAGCTGCTAATGGGATAATGGAGAAAGTATTTATTTATTTTTCGAAGGAGGCCTGTGAGGATCTGGGGCAGGCTCAGTGTGAGGCCCTGGAGCTAGGAGGTCAGCCGGCTGTTCACAGGGATTAAGCAGACACCGTGGAATGAGGGGGTTTCCGGAGCAGAGGCTGGAGGCAGGGTCTGGCCTGGTGCTCTCAGTCAGCTTTCCTGCAGAGGGCAAGGTTAGGCCTGGGGACTCAAGTCACTTCGAGGTAGGGAGGGAGGTTTTCCTCCATACTTGCCTCCTCCCCCCTCAAGGTACAGGCCCCAGGAGGTCTGCCACCTCCAGGCACTGCGTCCCCAACAGCCTCCTGAGGACAGCTCAGGTACCTGCCTCCCTCCATGCACAGGCCCAGGAGGGAAGTGGTTCAAATTGCCCCCTCGCCTGGAGCAAGACCTTCCCCAGGAAGCTAGTTCTATCTGAGACCTGTCTTCTTCATGGCAAGGCCCAAAGGGCCTAGCTTCCCCCTTCCCTACCATTGAACTTGTTAACATCTCCCCAGCCTATAGCCCTGCCCTTGGCCTCTCCGTCCTACCTAACCTGCTTAGGATCCCTGAAATTCAGGGCAGCAAGTCCCTTAGAGGTCATGCGGCCCCATGGCTTTCAGCCTTGGATTTGGAAGGAGGTGCCCAGGCTGAGCAGGGGGGACCCCCGCCCTTCCCTGCTCCAACCAGAGCAGCTCCGGTTTTGTTTTGCCGATTGACCTCCCACCTCCGAGTTCTCTCCACAATACAGAAGGGCCCACTACTGTGGAAAACAAAGAGCACTTCCAATCCTTCCCTTGCCCACACGGCCGGTGAAGTCACTCAGGGCTCAGAGAGAAGAGACTTGCCGAAGGTCTCAGAGAGCTGCCACCTGACTGCAAGTCACTTGCCTCCTGGCCCAGAGCTGTCCCACCACCCTTTGCTGCAGTAAATGTGACTTCAGGACACCAGAGAGACTCTGAACAGCTCCCTAGGGAGTGAGGGGTCGAGAAGGAGGGTGCGGACTGGTGGTCCCCGGGGCCTCATGAAGTTGTCATTTTATCTCTCCAGGTTGGCACCAGGCCTGCACAGCAGAGGTGACAGTGGACAGTGGGGTGAGGACAGAGAGGACCGCAGTGGCCCGTCTGCAGTTGGGCTGGGGGCCCCGTCTTTGGGGTTGACCCAGACTGTAGGTGGAGCCCTTCCTTCCTGCACAGTGCCCCAGCCAGAGGCCCCTTCTTGCCTGGTGGGGAGTAGTCCTGACCCAGGTGCTGGGGGCCTCTGTCCAGGCCAGGCTGAGTTTCTCCTTTCAACGCAGCCCAGCCTGGGAAGACTGGGGTTCTTGAGAGTCCTGCCCTCCCTGATGCCCCACCCTGTTCACTGGCTGCACCCGCCACACGTGGGCAGGCCTGGTGGCCCATAGTTTGAGAGCTCTCCCCTCTCCTTTGCCAATGCCCCTCCACCAGGAAAGGTCTTAACATTCTGGTCAGACGCAGGCCCACTTTGCCAAGCCGCGCTCACCGCACCGACATTCCATTTCCTTGGGAACATGTGCTTGACGTCTGTCAGTTCCTTTCCCAACCTGCCCCCACTCACTTCCCTGTTCTGGTCCCTTGTGCAGCCTTTTCCTTGGGGAAGCAAGGAGAGGCACGCAGCGGGGACACCCCTCTGCCTCCACGCTGCCTGGCTCCGGGGCAACAGGCTTCAGCTATTCCTGCAGGTTTGGCAGATGAGGAGAAGACCTTCCTGACCGACATGGGTTTAAAAAGAGGAACGGGAGCCAGAGGAAGGCAGGGAAATCGTTGGCCCTGGAGACGTTCCATGGGGGCTGGTTTGCGGGGCAGCCTGAGGGCTTAGGTTACTCTGAGGGGCCCCAGTCCCACGCCTGGCCACAGGCCCAAAGTCCGTGCTTCACCTCTTTATTTGACAAATGTTTTCTGAGCATCTACTCCATGCCAGGCATCTACCAGGTTCTGGAGAAGAGCAGGGAGAAGAGACATGGGGCCTGGCCATCCTACACCATAGACAAGCCACCAGGCAACTTCAGCATTTGTGTTGTTCATGATAAGACAAAGCATCAGGAGTCAAGGACAGGAAGCGACCCAGTCTAGAGGGAAATTGGGAAGGACTTCCTGGAGGAAGAGGGTGGTTTGGCTCAGACTAGAAAAAGAAAGCAGGCAGTAAACAGAAGAGCCTGGAAAGATATCACCCAGGGCCAGTGCCATGCTGAGAGCCGCCCAGCAGCACAGCTGGGATAGTGTCGGGAGCCTTTTGCTTTCACTGGTGATTTTCAAAAAATGGATAGCCCAGTGAAGAGAAAAATAAAACCACCAGATCACATGAATGACTGTAGCCTGGATAGACGAACCTGTCAACTCTACATTTTTAGCTGATGCTTGGCACACAGTAGGACCTCAGTACCATTGATTAGACG
>PVKM010042819.1:0-12695 GCA_004027735.1 Carollia perspicillata
GAGAATATTTAGGGTGTGATCCACCACAGGCCCTCCCCCAAACTGGTAGGTAGTGCAGTTGTTCACATCCCACCTGCGCCTCCATCCCCCAACCCCTGTGGAGTAGACTTCACCCCCCATTGGCATTTAGCCTCCACCAGTGAAACCTGGGCAGACTGGGTGTACACCACATCCGAGCAGAGGCCCTGGGCCTGGTGGTGTGGCGTGGCGTGACTCGACTCGCCTCGCCTCCCTCAGTCCTTCCCTCTGACCTGAGGACAAGGTCATCCAGGCCAGGCCTGCTCCCTGGGCTTAGGTCCCAGGTGAAGGCGATTCGGGGAGCAGCGCCTCGCTGCAGCCGTTCAGGAGAGCCAGGAGTCAGTGTGTGGCGCTGTGACCCGTCTGAGCTGTGCTGCGGCAGGAGTCGACCGACTGCTGTTCCGGGCTCCGTGCAGTCCCTGAGCACAGAGGTCAGGCTTCTGTTAGCAGGTCACGGCCATACCCGTCGTGTCCCGTCTTTGCCTCACGAGAGTTAATCACTAGTCATTCTAGGGATGTGTGTGTGTTCATCGTTTTTTCCACCCACTAGAGTATAAGCCTCTTGAAGATGGATTGGGTTTCGCTCCATTCTCGATTCCTAGTGCTTGTCATACTGAGTACCTTCAATAAAATCATTAAATCAATGAATCAAGTGAATAGGCTAATGTGATATTAATTAGTGTCATTTCATAATGAGGACAATGATTTGATACAACTCTGCCAATTCTTCACTTAAGGAAGTCCTATTGATGAACTTCGTGTGATTTTTCCTTGAATTAAAGGTTGAAACGTGCACAGTTACCAGCACAGAGTACAGAGTGGATTCCTGTCGTTCCTAACTCTTAGTACCACCCAGCATAACGCATGCGTGTGGCCGAGGGAAACTGGGAAGAAATATCTATATACTTACAAATTGACTCCTTGTAAGTAATGCTGCCACATGACTTAGGAGAATAGTCTTTTGAAGTTTTGGTGAAAAGATTTTGTCTGTCTTTATCACTTACTTTGAGTTTAGCACAAACAGAAATAACTTGAACCAGAACACCACTGCACAGTTCTCCGGCATCTTTGGAGCAAGCCCTCAATTTCCCAGTCAGCTGCCTAATTTTCACACCATCTTGATGTTCGTCTTTACTGCTCCTGTTGCACAAACGTTAGGAGTCATGCTTCATTTTCTTCTGCATTCCTCCAAAATACGTGTCAAGGGTTGCATACTGGGAAACACATCTTATTCATGGAACTAGAAAAAGAGTGATTATATCCAGTCAGTGTTCTACCTCAGAAATATCGAGCCTGTCCTTTTTAAAATACCATTGATTTAAATAGAAAATAAAAATTTATAAAATACACCTGTTTCTCTGTAGTGATAAGTATGTTCACGATTTCAACAAGACAATGCTATTTAAATTTATGATGTTTCTTTGAAAGAATTTGCACTTTCTGGTCTTTAGCAAAGATCACCTTGGTTATATGCTTTTTAGGTTTTCTTTCATATTATACCTTGTTTTAATATTCCAGATACTCATCTCTCCTCGGACAGCCAACTCTTTCCACCTACCAAGTGACCCTGCAGACCCCATGGTCATGGTGGGCCCGGGAACTGGCGTAGCGCCTTTCATTGGTTTCCTGCAGCACAGGTACATCGTGGGCTGGCGAGCAGGCGGTCCCTCGTGGTCCTGGGCGGGAATGGAGCAGAGCTTCTTTGTTTCTGCAGTGGTTTTTAGGGTACTGGATTGTAGTTATAAAGTATTTATTTTAAAGCATTATTATTAAATGCACGATAGCGTAACATGATTTGTCGCCACGGGGAAAGTAGACGTGCTCTCTTCTAGAGGTTTTGCTTCGTGCTGGAACTGCCTTTTTAGCTGGAGCACCTGCTCCCTGCTGCCCCGCGGCTGGTGGTGCGCGTGGCTGGGGGCAGAGTCGCAGCAGAGCTTTACGCTGTGGAGGTGTGCTGGCTGTTGCACCTGGTCCTGAGTAGATCAAATTGGTGGTGGCAGATCCAGTTACCCCATAGGTTTCAAAGTTAAGCCCCAAATATCAGTAATTTTCAATAGGATGATATTAATAGATGTAACTCTTTACCAGGACAGAACTATTTGATACAGAATAAATAAAATTGTGCTTCTCTCCCCATTTGTGAAATAATGGAGTTTTTATGTACCATTTTCCCCAGACAGTGGGGTAACATCCTTTGAACACGGTCTTTTTTGTTTTGTTTTGTTTCGTTTTTTCCTTAGGAAAGCGAAAGAACAGTGGCAGACACACGCAGCGAGTCTCAGTGTGTTCACAACAGATCATTCCACCTTTCAGAACCCTGAGCCACTTTCCCACTGTGTTCACTGAGAGTCCATTGTATTCATAAGGTGGTTGTTACTATTAATGTGGAAGTTACTCCAGGTGTAGCAGTGTGCCATGCTGACTCTCTCTTGCTGTAAGGATGTCACGTAGAGCTCAGCAGTGTCTGCAGCTGTGGGAGGGGCCGAGGCACGCAGCAGAGAGCAGACTGTTAATTTGGTGGATGGACTTTCAAGGGCTCCAACGATAGATTTGGCAGACCTGCCTGGGTTGGTTGGTGGTACAGTGTTTCCATCGAAGAGAGAGATGGCTTGTACATATTACAGATATGAAACATCTCAACTTTTCTTTGTTCCTTAGAGAGAAACTCCAGGAACAACATCCAGATGGTCGCTTCGGGGCGACGTGGTTGTTTTTCGGCTGCCGACATCAGGACAGGGACTTTTTATTCAGGTACTCTACGATTCTAGCGTTGTCAGACTCAGTCCCAGGCATACAGTTCTCATTGCAGACTTTTTAACTTTAAACGACAAGCTTTCCAGTGATCCGCTCTGTACTGTATTTCAGAGAAGAGCTCAGACATTTCCAGAAGCGTGGAATCCTAACTCACCTGAAGGTTTCCTTCTCAAGAGATGCCCCCGTGGGTGAGGAGAAAGCCCCAGTGAAGTACGTGCAAGACAGCATTCGGCTTCACGGCCAGCAGGTGGCACGGCTGCTGCTTCGGGAAAACGGCCGTATTTATGTGTGTGGGTGAGTGACCGTCGTGCCCAGGTGCCAGGTAGCGGCGGCAGGCAGTGGTATTTATACAAGGATCAAGGGACCAGTCAGTTAATAATCCAGACGTGTAGGGATGAGAGATTCAATTCGTAACTGCAGGGAAAGAAACCCCAGTTCTAAAATGACTCTGACATACATTTCACTGTAAGGGGCAGGTCAGGCTCAGTTCCTGACAGGCTAGGGGCCTGTCCAACACTTCCTTCATTTAACAAACACTCAAGTGCCTGGTGAGTGCTTTGGCCTTGTGCGGGTGCTGGGGGGTGTGGAGGTAAACGAGATAAGCCCCCTGCCCCCAGGGAGGGCACTTGCGGGGCAGGGAGCACATGACCGCCCTGCAGTGCAGCAAGTGTTGTTCAGGGGACTGTGGGGCGCCCTGGAGGGCTCCTCACCATTCCCGTAAGGGAGCAGAGCTGAGCTGCGTCAGAGCACTTGGAGAAGGGCCAGGGACAGGCAAGTTCTCAGTAAGCGGGTCATTACCGTGTGCGCATATGTGTGTGTGCATACATGTATGAAGCCTGAGAGGTACCTGTAAGAGAGCTTGTTGCCCTTGGCATGCAAGTCCCACTATGTGCCTTGAGAGTAGAGAGGGAATGAGAGGTGAGCAGGGGCCAGATGGGAAGGTGTGTAGGTGCTCAGGATTTGGACTGCTCCCGGGGCAGGGGCACTGCAGGGTCTCAAGCTGTGGCCAGGGTGGTGAGCAGGACATGGCAGAAGGCGCTGGGTGAAGGCCTGAGTGTCAGGGGAGGTGCGGGTGCCTGGGGCTGGGAGACCTTTCCCGAGAAACGGAAGCAGGGCTAAAGTAGAGTGAGCGGGCATCGGTGGGAATTAGGTTCACGAATGAAGGAGGATTTGGTAAAAACTTCTGTTGCTCTAATATTGCTACTATTATTTCTTTTTTCTAGAGATGCTAAGAATATGGCCAGGGATGTAAATGATACCCTTGTGGAAGTAATAAGCAAAGAGGTTGGAGTTGATAAACTGGAAGCAATGAAAACTTTGGCTACTTTAAAAGAAGAAAAACGCTATCTTCAGGATATTTGGTCATAAATCAGAAAATGAGAAATTTTTTGATGTTTGTTTTTGGCTGAACGTGCTCAAAGACAGCTTTGAAGCTTCAGACTTTCAGTTTTTAAAATTAAAAACAAAATTAACTTTCCTTAGAGGAGGTAGGATGGGGAGTGGATCACCTAATAGTATAGCAAACTTCTGGTTGGGTTTTCCACATTCCCCCACCTCCCAAACCGTCCCGTGGCTTGCAGGCCCCCTGAGCTGAGTGACAGCCCTCACTGCTCCACCCGCAGCCGCAGGGGCCGCGTCTGCCTCCTGGGGAGCGTGGCCACGTCATGGAGTCTGTGTCTGCACATGGAGGCTTCCCAGTGCGCAGCGTGGGCGCTAGAGTCCACCAGGCAGATGGTCAAGTCTGTGAACTTGTGTTGCCAGTTTCTTCAGTAATGTAAAAATGAATTATCATTCTTCTGTGAATATACTATACAAATTTATGTTGAAATTACACTGTATAGCATATCTGAATACATGCTAATATTTATCAAATGTTTATTTTAATACCAAAACTATTTCTGATAAAATATATTTTAAGGTGATGCTTACAGGGAATTTTTTTATGATCTTAGAAATGTGAAATATATTTTGAAATTCTACTCTGGCATTTTTTTTTTCCAGAATTGCTTTTTTATATCACAGTTTCAGAAATTGGGGACATTTGCATTCAATTTACAGAAGTGAACAGAGACATATTTTAGTAACGCTGCCTTGTTCTCCTGCCTCTGCCTGTCCCCACATGTTTTCATTTCTCCTTTTGGCATAATTTTTAAGTTTTCCACATAACTAACTTACCTCCATAGTATCACTCAAACTGTATCGATAAGGCTTAAAATTTCTACTTAAATTAATATCTTTGTATTTTTAAATTCCTACTACCGTTGGAATATTTATGTTCCCCAAAATACGTACGTTCAAATCCTAATCTCTTGTGTAATGGTTTTGAGAGGTTCTTGGGTCTGAGCGTGGAGCCCCCCTGAATGGGGCCGGTGTCCTTGTGAAAGAGACCCTGCACCGCTCCCCGGTCCTCCTGCCCCCTGAGGACACTCAGAAGCTGCAGCCTGCAGTCCGCAAGGGGCCTTCGCCACAGCCCCACCACAGCCCCACCGCGCTGGCAGGCTGGTCTTGGGCTTCCGGCTTCCAGCGCTAGGGGAAATCAGTCTCTCTTGCTCTAAGCCACCCAGTGTCTGCTTTTGTTACAGCAGCCTGAATGAGCCAAGACAGGTGCCAGTGACAAGTTCTCTTAAAATTTGTCAAAGTGTAAGGGCTTTTGATAAATTTTTCCTAGGCTCTAGTATATATTGTAGTCGTATTTGAGATTAGCATTTTAAAAAACAAATCTCTGGGTCAAAGGCTTCTGGTCTTTTGAAAAATAAAGATCTGAAGGAAATTTAATCTTAAGGTTTGATGAAGCTTCACAACTGTTCATTACATTCTCTAATCCCGTATGTGTATAGTTTTACAACAGAAGTAAATCTAAAAAGGCATAAGAAAACATGCAGACACTATGGGACATGCATAATTAAATGTATATGTTGGATGTATCAGCCAAAATAGACCTACGGGGACAGAACAGTATTTCTTACCAGTATAACAAGACAGCAGTCAGGAAACTGTGCCCACCTGCCATCTGTCTGTGAGTGTGTGACCTGAAAACCCACTGATCCCTAAAGCGAAACTGTCGGGTCATCCTGGTGGGCACTGGAGCCAGGGCTGAGCTGTGCCGTTTGGGCCCAGCGTTCAGGTTTTCCACTGGCTGTTCGGTCTCCAGTGTCCGGTGAGGACCGATCAGCAGAACAGTGAAAATAGATCTCAGTCCGTATTCCACGATCTATTTATTTTTACAGAAAGACATCAGCTTGTTGCTCCACTTACTGATGCATTCATTGGTTGACTCCTGTATGAGCTCTGACCGGAAATCAAACCCATGACCTTGGTGTATTGGGACAACATTCTAACCAACTGAGCTGCCCAACCAGGGCTACCACAATATTTATTAAACAAAAAATTATCAGACACCAAACAATTCCCACACCCTACTCTGTAAGTTGAGTGAAACTCCTGTACTCTGGCTCTGTTTAGGCAATCCAGCTGCCTCTGGCGTGGGAAGTTTATTCAAAGTGGTTGTATTTCAGGGACAGGATTTCGTTCCTCATCCCCGCCACGAGCTGCCCTCCAGCCCAGTGGCGGGCACCACCCCAGGGCCTTGGTAGACTGACCTTGTTTACGAGGGGGTGGGGATTGCCTCTGAATTATCCTGTCCAGACTTTAATCTCGAATACCACTAGTTCACCAGTAAGAGACCCTTCCTAACCTCAGTTCCTCTAACAAGCACGCCGTGGTCGGACCCTTTATTTGCAGTGGCATCGTGCTGATTGGCGCTAAAACTCACAGAAGAGCCGTGGCCCCTGTCGGCAATGCAGCTTGTCACTGTGCTACCTGCACCCAGAGTTCCTCACGCCAACACACCTGTGCGTCTGTGTGACGTGTTCTCAGTTGAATTACACCATGGTCCTGGGGCAGTCACCTGCTTAGCCACAAACTATCAGATAAAAACAAGTGAGAATTTGAACTTCACAATTAGCAAACTGGGTGATGTGTATGTTGCATTCACTAAACTGGGCACCCACATTGGTCTTAAATATACTTGAAACATTTTTTTCATTGACCAGAAAATCTCAACAAATAGCCTAAAATACGGCATCGTTCCCTGACCCTCATAGAATTAAAAATCAACTATAAAAGGCAACCCACGAAGCCCACAATGAAGAATTTCACATGCAAATGATTCACGGCACAAGGAGGAAGTAAAAATGAGGAACAATATTCAGCACTGATTCGAGGTATTCAGTGTACACATGGGGGCAGCTGACACCAGACGGCGAAATCCGACTCGTCCACAGAAGTTGGAGAGCCAGTGCTGCCAGGAGCTGCTCACCGTGCTGTGCGCACAGCGGTGAACCAAGGAAGACACTCAGTCTTGGGGAGCTTAGTTTATGTTGAGGGGAGACAACAAGCACATTCAATTACACGGTTTCTGAAAAGGCGACGATGGCTGAGGAGAAAGGCTGAAGGGGATTAGGCTGGAGGGGCTGGGCACCTTCCGATGGGGAGCACCTCCCCGAGGAGGGGGAGACTTGGAAGAGCCAAAGGAGCCAGCAGTGCTGGGTGTCTTCAGGCAGAGCGGCAGTCAGTACAAAGGCCCCGAGGTGGGGCCGCGTCTGGTAAATTGGAGGGGAGGAAGGAAATGGGGAGGTTGAAGATGCATGGCCTCGAGGCGTGTGGGTTTCGGTTTTTCCTCTGTGATTGGAAAACTTGGGTCAGAGGAGGAGCACCGAGCAGACTACAGCCTCGAGTGCTTTGCTCTGGCTGTTGTGTGAGGTGGAGACCCAGAGGAGCATCTGCAGATAGAATCTGTATTCTCTTGTAAGGAAAATCTGTCTCTCCTCCCAGGTTATGTATTTTTTATCAGTATGGATTCATGGGTACTTATTTAATACTGTGCATTATAATACAATTATGCATTCTTCTGTTGTCCCTCAAGTGCTCCAGCTTTGGCTACTGTTGGGGCCTTTTCGTGTGACTCCTGGGTACTGGGGACATGCCTCTTGTTTTCTGAGCACTTCCTTATTTTCTGCCACCCCGAGTTGCTCCAACATTTTGCATTATGCCTGCCCCAGTGTTACAATCAACCATGTCTCCAAAGAGCCCTAACTTCTT
This sequence comes from Carollia perspicillata, assembly GCA_004027735.1. Taxonomy (NCBI): domain Eukaryota; kingdom Metazoa; phylum Chordata; class Mammalia; order Chiroptera; family Phyllostomidae; genus Carollia; species Carollia perspicillata. The sequence goes on from PVKM010042819.1 coordinate 7,873, forward strand.
TTCTAAGAGAACCCCAGACAATCACTCATCTCTTCCGGACCTATGATTTTTGGTACAGTCTCTTCTAGACCGCGACATGACCAGAATGATACAAAAGGTAGCTTTTGGGGTGGGTCTCATTAGCAAGATGTGTTTGAGATCCATCCATGTGCTTGTGAATTGTTAGCTGGTTTCATTTTATTGCAAAGTGATATTCTGCTGTGTGGATATAACAACTGTATCCATTCACCTGTCGAAAGTAGCCTTGCTTCCTCCTAGTTCGGGGCAGTTGCAGTTAAGGCACTTTAAACGTTTGTGCAGCAATGGCTATATTGGCATAAATTTACAATTCACTTGGGTAAACACCCAGGAGTAGGATTTCTGAGTCGAATGCTCAGTTTTTTCTTTTCCTTTATTTCATAAAAATTTCTAAGAAGCTTCCAAACTGTCTTCCAAAGTGGCTCCCCCCACAATTTCTGTGTGCTGATCTTCAAGGAACAATTTTAAAGCTTGACTTTCATGATATGAGTTTTAGGGTTGATTCTGGCTATTTGTAAACATTTTACTATCTAGTTGGCTTGATTTAAAATTTCACATCAGGAAAAAAAGATGGTTCAGAAAAAAGATCACGTACAGCTGAGAACAAAATCTGAGAAGCGTCCCTCGTGTCCACATTAACTTTCAGGGCGCAGCGACTTGGACACTTTAGAGGTTGAGGCCGATGTGCCCGCGCGTGCCCTTGGTGCGCTCGGAGCTTCATCGTCAGCGTGTCACACCAGGGAGCATCTTCCTCGTGACGCCTGTCTTCCAAAGCAGTGTTCACTTATGAAGGACGACTGGAGGGAAACAGTAATTGTTTTTCCAAATGTTAAAAACGTCACCAGGAACAAAAGTTCCAGGTAGTCACACAGAATAACAGAACCGAAGTAACTCAAGTTTTATTTCTTTGTGCTTATAATCTCTATGCTATCATTTTACATTTTTAAAAAATCCTGTTTAAGTGCAGTATTTGTCTTTTTTACTCTAATATTTATTTTACTTTATATTTTTAACTGGCATGATTATGTATCTATTATCAAGTTCAATAAGAAGAAAACTTTCACTCTTCTTTTCCTGCTGTTCTTAGATGCGTTTCAGTACGTAATTACTACTGAAAGTAATTTTGTCACATAGAGTGGTAGTGGTGAGCCATTATTTGCCTGGGAAAGAATAATTTGCCATTATTCTTCCTCATAGTGTGGCCTCAGAGGAAGCAACCTGGCCCAGAGTAGTAAATCCCAGGGTCGGAGGGAATGCAGGAGGAATATCATGAAAAAACAGAGAGGAAGGTTTTAAAAAATGTTTAAATTTTACTGTTTTCTTAACATTTCTTCTTCACTATGTTAAAATACAGAAACTGAAATACAGAATGTCTAGCATATGATGATCATTCCTTTGCTTTCACTGTTTCTGTCATTTAAAAAAAAAAAAAAAAGCTCTTGCCCTGGCTGGTGTGGCTCAGTGGATTGAGCGTGGGCCTGCGAAAGCAAAAGGTTGCTGGTTCAATTCCCAGTCAGGGCACATGCCTGGGTTGCGGGCCAAGTCCCCAGTAGGGGACACGTGAGGCAACCACACATTGATGTTTCTCTCCCACTCTTTCTCCTTCCCCTCCTCTCTCTCTAAAAATAAATAAATAAAATATTAAAAAAATAAAACATAAAAGCTCTTTGTTCATTGTTTAGTTTGGCACAGTGCCTCAGAATGGCTGAGGGTGAGTGAGGTTGCTGAAAGGGTATGTCAGTTTGCTGTCAAACATTAGTCAAAAATTGAAGAGATACTTGGTCGGGAAGGTTCTGTTTCCTGTAACTTGCAGCCTGGTCTTTGTAGGTCACACCATCCAGGAAAATCGAGGGACAACGCAATTGCTCACGTCACACACGCACCTCCCCGAGTCCTCCTGTGGGTAGCGTGGGCGGTGCCCGTTTTGGGGACTGTTAGATATGAAGCTTCGTGGCAGCCAGTGTCTTCACCACACCATTCATTGCAGACTGCCCAGTATCTTTAAAATCATGTTAAATTGAAGAGAAAATGCATAATGTATATATGAATTACATGTCAATTCCTGAGCATTCACCCTTTTTAACTTCACGTTTCAGACGTGTATAACCACAACTGATCTTTGTTGAAACTGTTGCCAAGGACAAGTGCAATACTCATTCACAAAAGGCATCTTTTATTCCCCCCACAGTGTAGGAGGAACCCGGCTTAAAAATGCCTGGAGGCCTCGCAGGCCCTCAGGGCTTCAAATGCTCTCCAGGACACAGCTGCACTTCCGTGGGGGGCTCGGAGAAGGCCACCCGTGCTCTCCACTCTGACCGCGCAAGAGGAGACTCAGTTGTATAGCGTTTCTTTAGTGATGGCTCACAGAGTGAATGATGTGTACAGGGCACGCTTCTAAATCTTTTTATCCGAAAATAAATCCTACGGTGTTTTGAGTCACAGGCTCTAGTTGAACCCAGCAGGGGTGAAACGTCATGGCGCCCCCACTCCTGGTCTGTTCCTGTTCACGATGAGAACTCAGGTTTTGTGAAAGGCCATCTGAAAGGTGACCTTTGGGGGAAATGATTAAGTCTTCCTCCATCTCAGAAACTGGGTAGGGGTTTTAACCTAAACACAGGAATTTTGATGGCCCAGTAGATGAGTTAACATAGGCGAAGGGCTTAGAGCTATGCCTGTTACTAAACAAAGATCTAAAAGGCGTTCGTATTTATTATGCATACTGGTATTGCTACTGTTACTGCTATTACTATCACTTCTACAATTGTCCCTGCAGAAACATCATCTATGAGCAGGTGTGCTCTGAATTTCAGAGGAGCATCTGGCACACGGCAAGGTCATTTCGTTTTGTTTTTTGTTCCCCTAGCAAGTGCCCATCACTGCGAGGTTCCAGGACACGCCTCTGTCTCCATGGTGCTTGATTCAATAGCAGTTAACTCGGCACCTTTCACCAGCCTTAATTCACTTTCCTGAGGTTAACAGGTAAAGGGAGAGGTTCAGAAAAGGTCTAAATCATGTTTCTATTTTTCCAGTTGGATGACTTGAACAAAAGAGCATGACTTCATTTTGTAGAAGAGCCGTTAAATTCTGCTTTTATTTCAGAACATAGCTGTAGGTTGATTTTTTTTCCTTCAGTATTTTTCAAGGGGAAGTGAGACCATTGTACTTTCTTTTAAAGAAGTTTCTCAGTAAAATATGTGAGCTGCCATCCCGAGACCTGGGACACTGCCACAGACACAGCCTGTTTTCCCATTTGCACTCTTATTTGATAGAAACAGCAGATAAAGAAACTGGAGTTGAGGCTGGTTACCATTCACCTGCAGTTTTGGCTTCTTTGTAATCGAAAGGGATTTAACCGGGCAGGGTCTCATTGAGAGCTCGTTACAGAACAGGGCCAAAGGGGGGCGGGGTATGATATACTATTAACAAAAGGACCCCCCACTAGATTCGCTTGTCCGCTGCCAGAGGAAAGACATCTCTCAATGCCAGAGATTTGTGAAAAGGAAATTAATATTTATTTAAAGCTATACAGACTTAAAGTAGTGACCCAATGTCTTCACTAAAATATCAAAGTCCTTTAGGATACCCACAGACACACAGAGTCCGTCCTTCTCCCTCTGCCCTAAACTGGGGTACAGTATCTCAGGAAAAGTAGAATTCCATGATCCAGGCAGCTGGCACCATCAGCTGTGTTGCTGTCCAGACAGGATCTCCAATTAATCCAAAGCCATGTGGCACCTTCTTGTGGCCTACTGGGAAGAGTTCTTGCACCCTTCTTCCAGGCAAAGTCTCTCCTGCCTCCTAGACCACGTGGCCAAAGGGAATACCCCATAGCCATATGTTTCTCTTCTACCAAAGCTGCGGGGGTCCCCACCCTGGCCAAAGCCATGTGGTTCCCCCTTTCAATGGCTGTTGTGTCTGGGTTTAAATCCCCACGCCAATCTTCCTCTGCAGCCCCATTTCCAACTCCTCCTACAACCAGTTACACCTGCCAGCATTCCTGTATTATTCCAACATGAGTCTGGGCAGGTGTGGCCACATGTCATGGAGCCAATCTCTCCAAGCTCTCATGTAGGCTCTGTAACTAGGGGGAGCTGCCCCCCAGTTACATCTTGGGTGGAAGTCACTTCCATCCCCGTGGCTCAAAGTATGGCCACAGCTCTTTAACATATCCATGCAACCAGTTAAAGTTTGTAGATAGGTTAAATGACTATTCCAGAGGCTAGCTGCAAAGCGGTTGCTATACAAAACAGCCCTGCATGCCCTGCTCCTTGTATCCCTTCCCCCAACTCACACCTGTGGGAGAAGGGGTAGAGGACATCCTGTATATGTTTCTAATATTTCCTGGACACCTTGAGTTCTGGACCCCATTCCAAGTTCCTATTTGGGGCCCCCTTCTTGGCTGCACCCTGTTTCAAGCTGGATGGCAAAAATCCAGAGGATGAATGTGATTTGATCCAATAAAATTTGGAAACTTACTGCTACTTAGGCAGCCATTGAGGGTCCCTTAGCAAATCACCAGTGTGCTTTAATGATTTCAGACCCAGGGCCCAACACTCGTTACAGTTCTATGGGACACAGTTGTTGAATATTAATTAAATCTGAAAGGTCAAAGGAAAAATATAGGGCGATACGTTTTGCCCACTTTCTCCCAAGAATATCAGGTTTGCAGTTGTACTTGCTGGCTAAGTGAAGTATTTAGTAGCCCAAACTCCGAACAGTGCCCCAACAAGCAGTAAACAAACGTCCAGACTTTCTTCAAAAAATTCAAACAGTGCTTGAGTGAGGCTCAGCGTCCCCTTCCAATG
>PVKM010042820.1:0-12702 GCA_004027735.1 Carollia perspicillata
GAGGCTTGTGAATTCATCTCAGAGCGCTCACACAGAAATTCAGATGTGCTGAGTAACACACAAAAGCGATCAGGACGTCCCTGGCCCCTGCGCCCCTCCCAACACTGTCTTAGCGCTGTGTGTGCAGCATATAGTTTTCCAGAAATTGAAATTGAATTGTTCTGGCTCAGAGTTTTCTTGGCTCAAAGAAAGGAAGGGGAAGACTATTCCAAGGCTTCCACGGAGAAACATCCAGAAATCAATTTAACTCAAGTTTAATGCTGTAGAATTAGTATTCACGGGGCAGAACACCCTTCATCTCAGAGCACCCTCTGTTCTGAGACCCCTCTGCGGGGCTGGCTTCTCGGCCAGGATTTTAGGCCCAGAACACCTAGCTGGGGTTTAATATAGATTAACCCAAATTTAATAACTCTGAAAAGAGTTAAAAAAAAATCACTAACTTGTGAGAAGTCTAAAGGAACAATGTTAAGATTCTAAAGTAAAACTTCCTTTATGATGAAAACTTCTATACAGAATGTTAAAATATTCAAAGTTAGTGTGTATGATAGTTCCCCATCAAGCTCACACAGGTAAATTTAGGTATGAGTGAGCTTAGTAAAGAGTCACTAAATAGTCACATTAAGTGATACATTTAGAAAACACGGTCGATGCTTTAAAATTAATATCATAGAGGTGACACAACAGTGCCACACGTCGTGATGAAGCGTTGAGTCGCCCACGGAAGAATGCTAGGGCTGCGGTTCCTCTCACCTTCATGTGAAAGCCAGACTAAGCCTGCGGCACTCACCCACGTGAGTAGCCATCAGCAGCATTGAAAGGGGTGTTAAGAGTATGGAGAGGACGAAGAGGGACCTCTCTGTCCTCAGATCTCTTTAACTGAGTGGCTCTGGGCACACGAGTGCCCAGGGCCGCAGTTTCTGTATTTGTAATGTGGCTGAATTAGGTCGGTGATTTCTGGCACCCAAACCTCAAATACCAGTTATAATGCATTAACCAAGGCCTGGGAGAACAGAGGGTAAGCAGCTTCCCTCTCTTTGTTTTAAAGAGTGATCACTCACTGCCATTAGTTGGACATCCCGACAACATCTTTCCCTGTCTTAAAGCACGTTTTTTATCATTATGACTAATAAGGCCAGTTTTAGCTAAAACGTTGGACCTGAAGGCTAAAGAAACCTACTACTTTACACAAATTATAAACATACACATATTTTTAAATTTAGATTTGATAGGCTTCTTGGGGAACAATTACCTAAGGCACGCTTCATGATTCTGATCATGGTCATAGGTATTAATAGGGTACTTACTTAGTAAATTTATTAGGACTAGTTGAACTTTTTAAAAAAAGTAAGTGGGGTAAGCACAGTCAGATGTTGCCAGTGAGCAGTGGGCAGTTTTGATAGGCGGGGTCAGGTGGGGGGTACTGGTGAGGAGGACGGAGAGTGGGGTGTGGGGAAAGAGCATGGAACTATGAGTTGGGGGTCTGCATCCTGGTTCCGGGGCTGCTACGGATTAGCCTTGGCCACTCCATTGCTCTTTTCGGGGCCTCCATTTCCTCATCTGTACAATGAAGCTCTCTCTCTCCATCCTCTTATTTGTCCTGCAATTAAAAAGGAAAATCTGCCCCATGGGATGTAGCTTTTGTTTTAGAGTTTGACTCTCGGGAGCACTGGAGTCAACACTGCACAGTCAGAAGTTCAGTGTACATCAGGTAACAACTGTAGCTCAGGCCAAGACCTCTAGTTAACCTGTGGCGGGCTCTGTTTTGAAACTGTGGGAGACACCCACCCACCTGCAGAACAGAGCTCAGATAAACCAGTGAAGTGCTGTTACAAAGACCATCGCCATCATTAAGGGTTTCCCCCGCAAACCTATTTAAATTTCTCAGCTATGATTTGATAAAATATGAACGTTTAAAAAGTAATCACGTGTAATACTGGTGTTATGGGGTGAATCGTGCCCCCCTCTCAAATTCACACGTGCGAGTCCCAACCACCCCAGTACCTTAGCATGTGATCTCATTTGGAGACAGATCTCTGTAGAGGTAATTACATTAAAATGAGGCCATTAGGGTGGGCACTACACTGATATGACTGGTGTCCCTATAAAAAGGGCAACACCATGTGAACACAAAGATGGCCACGAACAGAGGCCTAGGACAGATCTTCCTTCGCAGCCCTCAGAAGGAACCCACCCTCCAATATCTTGTTTTTGGACTTCCAGTCTCTGGAACTGGGAGGCTACACATTTCTGTCATCAAAGCCGCCCTTCCGTGGTGCTTTGTTACAGCAGACCTAGCAGGCTGACACGACTGGCCTCCTCTGATCGGTGATCATGTGTTACATCACACATCCCACTGTGCGTCAGACCCCACATAAACAAGTCAACGTGCTCTGGAGCTAGAGAACATGAGAGCTAGGAGAAAGGAGCGTTGGAATGGGCTGACAGTGGGGAAAAGCCATCAGCAGCAATATTTTTTTTTAGTTATAAAAGATTCCCCTGCTCCAACACACAGTATAGAACACAAATGATTCAACAAAGCACATAAAATGCAAAAACAAAAACCTAAAGAAGGTGGGTGATGGGGAGGGCGCACACCTGGGAGTGCCCACGGCCCTCATTCAAGGCTTCGTGTGCGCCGATCCACCGCGAGAGCCGGTCCAGCTCTGTTACCCTGCCGTCTCCTCCACAGACGCCCCACTCTGAGCATCTGTAATAAACCTTCTTATTAATCCTAAGGACTTTCCCCCAAGAAAAACAAAGCCAGAAATAATGTGCTGTTTCTTATCACGAAAAGCTAGGCTACGTTGACTCTCACTATTAAAGCACTTCATCAAAACTAAAAGGAGATGCTACGGAACCGTCATGGTGAACGCATGTTGCAGCAGGCGCTCATTACATCGAGCAGTTGACAGGGTTTCCAAACATAAAATTCAGACCGGATCCAGCATTATTATTCCCAAATGCCTTATCTGGCAAAGTTTAGAAGTGAGTACGATTTACAAAGCCACTCTGAAGGAAAATGCAAATGTTCCAAACCTATGTTAAAATCAATCTCTATTAGCTTTGTTTTTAACCAGCTTAGAATTAAACACAGTCTCTAAATACTGACTGTATGTATGACTCAAACAGTGGAAGAAATAGGAAGGAAGAAAGCCTTTTGAATGAACTACCCAAGTTAGGCCAATGGATGTGGCCTCAGAGGAAACAAGACTTCACTTTTCGAAGATAACGTGAGCGTGTTTGGTGGGAACTGATAGACCTCCGGTGCTGGCAGAGTTTGCTGCTTTCAAAACGGGGAGGAATGGGAATATCTGTCGCCAAGCCCCATCGGGGTTGAGCCGAGATTTGTGACTGGGACATGAGCAGCGAATGAACGTTTTTCCTCCCTCATATCTGCCACGCTCCACAGTTGCTTCTCTGTGTGTTATTTACATTAAACCGGATCTGCCTAACTTTCCCATGAGAGCTAAAAGTAATAACGCAGGCTTTATAGAGCTATGCAATATATCCTTTCTGGAGGGGAATAAATAAAAAAATTTAGTTGTTGGTCCCATTCCCATCGTGCACACCAAACCTGAGTTTATTATTCTACTTTACAATATTCAAACACGCTTAAATGGAAAATTTCTGTTTCCTATGCATTTCTTGGCATTCCACATCGTTTGGTCATGAAAATTTTCAAAACGTTGCCAGCCTTTTCCATCAGTCAGGATGTCCTCAACCGGAAAGGAGCTGGGGATGGTCCTGCCGGAGGAGAAAGGGCTGACTATCGCGTCACCCTTTGTTCACATCGTCAACACACGTTCACCCCCGTTCATGGGATCCCTGGAGTTTCCCATGGTTGAGAGAGGAATCAAGTATGAAGACTTTAAACAATATCCCTTCCAACTCTCAGTCTGTAATTCAACACAGCAGCTCTCATAATTGCCTTCTGAGAAAGGGCAGCTGGGGTGCTTGTTGGAAATACAGACTCCCAGCCCCTTCCCTTGGAAAGCAGATGCTGTGTGTAGGTGGGGTGGGCCTCCGGGGCTCCTTACGATGGTTGGGTTGGGGAAATACGTTAGTCCCTGACTCTTAACCTTGGCTGGATATTGGAATCACTTGGGATTCTGACTTTATTAGTCTGGGCTGTGGCCTGAGCATCTGGATTTTTAGACATTTTCAGGTGACTCTAATGGCAGCCACGGTTGAGAATCACTGACACAACTGAAACAACAGTCAGTGAAGTGGAACATACATGCAAGCAACAGCTACCACCCCCCACTGAGATGCTGAAAGTGCCTTTACATACATGCATCTCATTTGGGTCCTTGACGACCTGTTGGTATGGGAAAAGTGGGTATTATCTTTCTCTTATAGATAAGCCAACCAAAACGCAGAGAGAGGTGATGAGGCTTGATGAAGGTCCTACTCTCACCAGAATTATGGGATTGGTCAGATGTGTGTTAGTCACTCTGCTACCTTACCTGTGGTCTTTTGTTCTTTACTAGGTCTCCAGCTTTCAGAGTCTCCCTTTAGAAGCAAAAGAAAAAGAAATCAAAACAAACAAGACGAAACTTTTGGTTCCCTGGAGCTTCTTTTACATCAAAATTGTTGTGAATAATAACACTAATAGCAAACACAGCAGCAGCCTTCATTGGACACTTCCTACAAACTACACTAAGTGCTCTGCAAACAGCATCCCAATTGTCTCAAGGACTCTTTAAGGTGGGTTATATTTCCATTTTACAGGTGAGGAAACTGAGGCTTAGGGAGTAACTTGCCAGCGGTCATATCCCTACCAACATTAGTCATACTCCATCTAAATCTCTTTTATTTTCCTTGTAGCCCACCAGATTTCAGCAAGTGGCAGAGAGGAAAGAATCTGATAGAGTATTTCAGAGAAAGTATTAGGGACAGCTTTCCTGAATTGTATGGTCACTTATAATACACAAGTGATCGAATCTTTTAAGAAAATTCTAGAGCCAGCCATTCAAAACTATGACTATCTAGCATGTGAGGAGTTAAACTGGAGAATTATAGGTTAATTCTTAACTACCTAGTTTGTCTGTGTCTAAGGTTAATCCTGCCTTCCCAGACACAGTCACAATAGACTGATTTGGCATCCGAAGGCTGGGGCCTGGATCCCAAATGCTTTTTATTAGCTGTGGGGTCTTGAGCCAGTCACATCCAGGATGTGGCTGAGCGCTCTGGGAGAATCAGGCCCAGTTGGAACATTAATCAATATTCTCATATATATATTTTCCTAAGGTTTCCAAAGTACTGACTTTTATTTTTCTGGCTATGTCCATTGTTGTTGCTATTTATTCTTATAAACATTATTATTGTTAGTATATAAATGAGGTATATTATACTAGATACTGGACAATAAACTATTTTTGTATTTATTTGTATGTTATATTTTATTTTATTTATAAATCAAATGCTGAGTACAGAGCCTGGTCAGAGTAAGCAAATAATCCTAGACATTATCACCACCACCTTCATCATCATTATACCAATTATTTTCTAGATAGTAATTAATCACCAACTAGTGCAGGAAAAACATTAAAATAGCAACAGGTGATACTGACTGTACACTTAATCCTTCACATGGCCAGAATTTATTTTTATGGTTTCAGTATCCAGAGCTCAAAGCGAATCAAGGCAAGAATTGGGTTCCTAGAAGTATAAGATCTATTTAGGTATATGAACTCTTCACAGAAACTAGGTACTATTTTATGATGCTATGAATACGGAGAAAGATGGAAAAGAACAGAACTTATTTGTCTCTTCAATTTTGAAGATCGAATCCTTACTGCAAAGTGTGAGCTTATATAAAAATTAAGGATAAATTATTCTTTTGTTTATACTACAAAGGGATTAAGGCTACTGGGTCAACCAGCAGAAGCTTAGGCTATGCATCCTCTTCTACATATCTTGATTTGTTTAACAAATAGTAACTGAGCAGTTATTATGGGCTGGTTACTACGGGCTGGACACTGGGAGTCCAATGATGACAAAGGTCTCTACCCTCAGGAAGCATACTTTCTAGTTGGCAAAAAGACAAAGGACAAGTACACGAACAGATTAGTAAAAAAAAACAAAAAACCAAACAACAACAACAAAAAACCCCAGCTGTGCTAAGTTCCTAACTGTTTCGAGAGGTATCCACTTCAGATAGAGAAGTCAGGAGGAAATTTAAGCTAGAAGAGTATGAAGAGGCCAGCTATTCTAAGTGTGGTGGAAGAAAAGCATTACAGGGATATAGATTCCTAAATACAAAGTCTCTGAGGTCGGGGGAAAAAGTTGGTGCCACTGAGAAGCTGGAAGAAGTCAAATATAATTGGAGTGTATGGGAGATGGGCTATGACGTGAGGCTATAGGTTCTTCAGGGACCAGGACACACAGCCCCCTTGGGGGTTGGTAAAGAGCATGGATTTTACATCCAATCAGAAGCCAACGAAGACTTTTAAACAGAGAAGTAGCATGATCTGATTTGTGCCTTAACATAATCCTATGGTGTGTAAAGAAAGGATATTGAAGACAATGATGCCCTTTCTCTTCCCAAGTAATACTTGTTAGAAAAGCAGAAGTCACAAAGTAATCTGTGTATTTTTAAAAACACTTTTAAAATGTTTCATTTATTTATTTTTAGAGAGATTGGAAGGAAGGGAGAAAAAAAGGGAGAGGATACCAAAGTGTGAGAGAAACATCGATTGGTAGCCTCTTACATGCCCCCAACTGGAGACCTGGCCCACAACCCAGGCATGTGCCCAGACTGGGAATCAAACCAGTGACCTTTAAGTTCACAGGCCAGCACTCAGTCCACTGAGCCACACCAGCCAGGGCTAATCTGTGTATTTTTTAAAGCAATCTTCCATGGACATAATCCTCCATATTTTTGAAGACCGGTAGTTCGTTTACATTCTAAATATACTTGTATATCTACATTATACATAGATGGATCATCAAGCTCTAACCTGCCCAGCTGGGGACAGGAATGCACTTCCCAGTCCTTTTTGTCAAAATAAAAGATAACAGTCCTTTCAAATCACTGTCCATGAAGTCCATCCATGTCTTCAGGTGTCTCTTTCATCAGAAGAAGGTGAGGAGTTAAAAGTGAGCAAGATCCAGCCAATGTGTGATCTCACTGAGTCCCAGGTGGAGCATTAGGCAGTGCGAGCTTTTGCTTATTGGACACTCACAAACAAAGCGCATTGGTGCACACCTAAGGTAATTGATTGGCATACCAGTGTCACTGCCCTGCCTAACAGAACCCTTAGCAAACCTGATAGACATAAAACTTGAGACACTCCCTGGGCCAGCTCAGAAACAGATCCTCCATCCACATGTGGTCTTCTGTTTCCATTGCTCGGCCAGAGGCAGGGAAACAGTCTCTCTCGGTACAGCACAGAGTTGAACACACACAGATGTGAATGGACAACACACATACTTTCACAGCTCTAAAATTCAAACTCTCTTTGCCCCATGATCGTGTTCTTTTCAGCTTTCAGTTCAACGCGAAACACGTTTCTGTGGTTGAGTTATGAACTCCAAAAATATAGGCTTGTCGGGGCAATGCTGACAGACGCCTCACTGCAGCCGCGCTCCTGGGCACGGCCATAGTCATCAGTTTTAATGAGCGCTGTGAATACCGCCTCCATCAGAATGGTTGCCCTGGGCTGACGTGCAGGGCCGTGCACAGGTGTTCTCGGCCCAAAATGTAATGTGGGTTATTACATTATCAACGAGGCGCAGATGCGCTTTCTGCCTGAACTCAAGGTGCTGTTCCTGCCAAGTGCGTAACTCTTCCAGTGGGCCCAGGTCTGTTGGTATCAGAATGCTGTTCTAGCTCAGTGAACCTGAGAACTGCCTTCTGCTTCTCCAGGACACAGGTTTAGAAAACATGCTTAAGAATGCGAGAAGGCTGGGCTCTCCAAAGGCAGGAACAGGCGTTTTAAGAACACGAAACTCATCCTACCACCTTCTGGGTTTTTTTTATTTTCAGTGAGAGTTTCAGCCACTGCACAGTCATTCATTGACTCATCAGGTTTTTCTTGGGCGCCTGCCCAGTGCCAGGTACCCCGAAGGAGTCAAAGATGATTCTGTCAAGGGCTTTGTCCCAGGGCACCCCGCAATGATTTCTTCTGGCTCTGATCCTCTCCACCAACTTCTCACAGGATTCATGTCTCCATTGCGTCTCCCTAAGGTGCCAGTCCTACCATCATGGTGTTTTCCTACAGAGAAGGATGTTTATCTAATTTTATTTTATTTTTATTTTTTAAAAAATATTTTATTTCTTTATTTTTAGAGAGAGGGGAAGGGGAGGAGAAAGAGAGGGAGAGATGCATCAATGTGTGGTTGCCTCTCACATGGCCCCCACTGGGGACGTGGCCTGCAACCCAGGCATGTGCCCTGACTGGGAATCGAACCAGCGACCCTTTGATTCACAGCCCGCACTCAATCCACTGAGCTACACCAGCCAGGGCTGTTTACCTAATTTTACATCCCTGGCACCTCTCCTTTTCCTAAGCTTGAAACCGCCACTCACTGAGCTTTTTGTTATTCATCTCTGTCTCTGGGATCCATGTGGCTTGAAGCTGATATTCCTTAAAGCTGGCCACTGCGGGTCCTACAGTTAGCCTACTGTCCTATGTTGGCACTGCCAAGCCAGTGTGGGTGCCTGGGTGCTGAGGACTGGCTTGAAAAGGCTCCAAAAAGGCCATGGGCTTTGCACCGGCTTCTGCTCTTAATATGCAGTCACCCATCGGGATAGAACAGTGGCTCAAGGAGGAAAAACAGGTTTACCTCTCCGAGAGGGATTGGGTTTTGAACTGATCTTGACTCTGAGAGTGATACTACCTTGTTGTCCAGGAAAATTGCTCTTATATAGGAGTTAAGTGGTGAGAAAGGAGGTCAGTGAACTAGTCACGTTGCAGCCTCCCTACTCTCGTTTCTTTTTTAAGCACAGAGTTGAACAGACACAAGTAAAACACTGGGATATGTGAGAGTGTGGTATGCATGTCCTTGGAGAAGTGTGTAGTGTTTTCGTGAGCTTCTGAGAGAACCCAGCTGAGGAAGAAAAATGGGAAAAGCAGGGTCATAACAAAATTTTTCAGTCCTCTGTCCTTTTGCTGGCTGTCTGTGCCTCAACTCTCAACCGTAGATGACAGAAGGGTGCCGAAGACAAACGAGAGGGAGCTCTTCTTCCCCACTTCCTTTCCACCCACACCCGGCCCCCATGCCTGACTCTAGGCCCCGCCCCGCCCCTCCCCATTCCCATTCCTTTTCTGACGGATGGTTCGGATGGTTTGGCAGTGGCAGCGTGAAGGGATGGCTGGCTGTGTTTACCCTGCTGTCTGTCCCCACACCCCCCAGGGATGTGCCGTTGCTGGGGAGTCCAGGACTGTCATTCCTGCAACCCGATCAGAGCCCCAAAGATCCGGGCCAGCAGAAGTGTCTTCCTGGCGTGGTGCTGTTCTACATGGCTGACCTCGTTAGGAAGTAAATCTCTTGACAGGCAATTTGCTTCCGTCACTTGTAGCTAGAAAGCCTTTGCTACAACTGTGAAATGCACCCGATCCTCTCTCTTCTCCCAGGTTTAGTTTTCATGACATGTTCTGCTTCCACTTATTGGGATTGTCCAGTTTGCATTTCCATTTGGTGCTTGAACTAACTGTTCTGATCCCTTCTCCTTTCTCCTAGGCAGATAGGCACATGTTTTGTAAGTGGGAGGAAGGCAAGGACATAAGGGACCCAACAGATGATAATACAAAATGTCAAAATGACATGCCTCTGACTCAGGAAGACTTGGGTGGTACAGTACCACCTCCTTCCCTCCACTGAGATCTGAGTTTGGATGAAATACAGAAATGGAAGTATGATTTTCTGTCTAGAGATTTACCATTGCCTGTCTTTTGTCAGGCAGACATTTTCAACAACACATTAATATTTACAAAGCCCTGCCCTGGCTGGTGTAGTTCAGTGGATTGAGCACGGGTCTGCAAATCAAAGAGCCGCCAGTTCGATTCCCAGTCAGGGCACATACCTGGGTTGCAGGCCAGGTCCCCAGATGGGGGTGTGTGAGAGGTAACCACACATTGATGTTTCTCTCCCTCTCTTTCTCCTTCCCTTCCCCTCTCTCTAAAAGTAAATAAATAAATTCTTTTAAAAAAATAAAAGCACTCATAAAAAAATATTTACAAAGCCCTTTTAGGAATGTTACTATTTTGCAGATTTAAAACAAGGCACATAAGAAACTGATTAATGTCATTATATTTGTAAATCAAATGTACAGACCATATTCCCAAGGGGAAGAGGGAGGCGACTCTAAGATGATTAATATGATAAATTAAGTGATATTTTAGAATAACTTAGATTCAAATAGGAATCCTTTCCAATGAATATTTCATAGTTGAAAAATTAAATTTCTTCAATTTTCATGAAAATCGAAAGGAACAATATGAAAATAGTATCCTCTGATCTCTTCTTTTAGTATTTTTAAAGCATTATATTATTCAAATAGATATACATATTATATTTAATCTTGGATTAAAGAAAATGGTTGGTTTTTAAATGTTATTTTGTTCAGAAATTAAAAACTGGGCCCTGACCGGTGGGGCTCAGTCGGTTGGGCGTCATCCTGTGAAGTCAAAAGGTCGCGGGTCCGATTCCAGGCAAAGCGCATGCCTGGGTTGCTGGTTCGGTCCCTGGTCACGTGAGTTCGAGAGGACACCAATCAGTGTTTCTCTCTCACATCAGTGTTTCCCTCCCTCTGTTTCTCCCTCCTTTCCCTTCTCTCTAAAAGTAAATAAATAAAATCTTAAAAAAAAGAAATTAAAAGCCAAGGAAAGAATAATTGAAAGAGCCAAGATTTATAGTACTGCTAAAGGCTGTTAAAATGATGAAAAGTTGGCTTAGTCTTTAAAAGATCTTATCATCCCAACAAAAGTCTTTCCCCAGTCAGCAAAGTTTGGACTCGTTCTTAGTGTAAGGAGCACCTTCCGTGGGACCCAAGATCTCTGGACAGAAGAGTCAATTCCCAGCCATATTTTTGCCAGACATGTCTTTTTCCCCATTGACGTCATAATCCACTTATGTAGTTAACAATAATGCATTAAGTCCAGTGTGTGTTGGGTTCCGGAGCTACAGTGATGGGTAAGACAGACCTAGCCCTGCCTCGTGGAGTGGACAGTGACAGGCGGTGAGATGCGCATCGCAGGGAACCAGGCCCAGGAGCAGGGGAAGGCTGTGTTATTTACGGGGCCTTCAGCAGGAGCAGCTCACCCACCCACTGTGGGGGGTTGGGTGCATTTTGCCCTTCCTCTGAAAGAAGATTTCTGGACTTCCTCTCTCTCTGCCGGTACCATTCATTTGACATTTGAGGACGGTTTACACAACTGGCAGCAGCACCCCTGTCCCTTCCTAGAATTTTGGCATTGTTCTAGACACAGTGAACACCCTGTGTGTGGTGGACTAACTTTGGTTCTATTTTAACTTTCCTAATCACAGGTATTGGTCCTGAATGACCCCCAGCTCTCCTGGAACACGGGGTGCCCCAGTTTTGGCAGGAACGGCACCCACCCCTCTCACAGACAGCAGTCCCTGAGTGCTGCCCAGTCATAACACATACAAGGCCAAGGTAACAGAGGTGAAGAGGAAAAATACCAGGCTGTTTGCACTGGGACATGGCAACCATGAGATGAGCAAACATTTCATTGTGTTTATTGAGGTCAACGTGAAACCTGTTGAATCTCTTATGACAACTTCCATGACATCTGATGCATGCCTTTCTGAAACACCTCAAGCTGAGCCTGTTGCTCTAAAACGTCAGAATGTTCCATGCTGGTAAGCATTCAACTCATAGTGAGTTCTGTCTCCGTGAAGGAGTCTGTGAAGTGCAGCTAAAATGTATAAGGGGAATGAAAGAGTATACAATGAAAACTGGAAACTGTGAGTCAGTAGACAGTGAAAACAGTCTGAAAAGGCTTTCTGGTTTTGGTTGATTACAGACTGAATTTACGATCCAGGCGGAGGGAGACCCACCCATACTGCCCAGGCATGCCTTAAAATGGTCCCCTTCACCTGCGGAGTATGGTAATCTCAGAACCTTGCAGCCCGAGCTTGTGAACAAGCCGTGTGAACATGCCGGGCCCGGGCAGGCATCCGCTAACCTTCAAAACCAGACAGCCCTCCAACGGGGCCTTAATGCTACAAGAATAATCCGAAGCCACAGCTCTGGCTTCCTTTTTCATTTACCTCTGACAAGGGTGCGCTAGCAAAACAAAATATCAAGAAGTCGTAATTACGCAGAGGAAGGGAGCACAGGATTTGGAGTTCTGGGGTTTGAATCATGGCTCCACTTTTAACCCCGTGATTTTGGGTGAGTCACTTAACCTCTATGAGCCTCGGTTTCCGAATCTGTGAAGTGGAGGTAATACTATCTGCTCAGGTGTTTATTGTGAGGATCCAATGAGATAATGAATATAAACCACTTAACATATGGCCCAGTCCATAATTGTTCAATAAATATTAAGTTATTTTTATTGATAATGATCTCAACTCAATGGGGAAAAAAATTCAATGCTTCAATTAGGCTTCTTTAGTTTTGCTTGTTCCCAAAATGGCTTGATCCTGCCTAAGCAAAAAGTGATGCATCCAAACAAGTAAAGAATGGCAAAGCCAGTAGTCGTGCACTCGTTCATTTAACCGGTGTCGGTG
>PVKM010042821.1:0-12705 GCA_004027735.1 Carollia perspicillata
TCCTCCTGATTGGCACCTTTGCCAGAATCCTGGGGGTCGGACTGGTGGATGTAACCCCACCCAAGTGGAGCACCGAGGAACAAATTGCCTTGGGAATAATGTATCTGTGTTTAGTCCTAACTTTTGCCAATATAATCTGCTTTGCCTAATAGCTGCCACAAGCACTGGTGTCCAGACCTGACCTAGACTGTAGAAACAATTGCCCCGGCCCACACCCAGTTCCAGACATGGGGCTCTGGTTCCTACTCCTTATAGTGGGCCTGGCGCGGGCAGGCCGAGCCCTACAGATGCCCTATGTATGGAGGTTCTCTGCTCCAGAAACCTACACCAGAGGCAGGGATGTAATAACACACACTGTAGGCATCACGACTTGCCCTGAAGCTGGATGTAGAGGCTAATGGTCCTCAGCATTCCCACCTCCAGTCTTAAAGCCTCGAAAGGTGGTGGATGACGAATCCCGTGGTGTGCCTGACCAGAGACCAGCATTTTAAATCTCTCTACCAGGGTTGCGACTGGAAGCCTGAGGTCTATGGTGGATGCCCTTACATATATTTTCGCTGCCACACAGACTGGGAAGGATCGCTGAGAATTCCCTTATGAGACCCTGACAGCAAAGATTGGGAGACTGGAGTCCGGGGAAAAATCTATGTAAACATGTGGCATTCAGGACCAGTTGAGCATATATTCATCTTCAAAGCCTATGAGCCTCAAGACCCCAAGTTGGTTGGCATTTATAACTTCACCAACTCGATTCAAAGTCAAGAAGAATCTCTGGCTTCTGACCTGGGCAACTCCACCCAGACCGGGCCTTTCTCCTGGCTCACCCTCCTACGAGATGGAGCCCGGCTGCTCAACCTGACTGCCCCTGAAGATCTCAACAATCGTTTCCTCTGTGCCTTCCTGGAACAGCCTCCCGTAACGACAGTTCCTATCCCAACCCCCCTGAACATTACTGCTAACCCCGTCTCCTTTTCTCTCCCAAGTGTGCCTGTCTTTCAGAATGAAGCACAAACCCCTCCAGTGTGCTACAGACCTGAGAAGACCTGCAACCTCACCATCCTGAGCAGCACTGGAGGACTCACCAGCCCTCCTGGGACTTTCTTCTCATGCAACGGGACCTTGTACTGCACCGTCCGACCAGCGACTCCCACCCCGTGTTACCCGACAATTTTAACCCCGCAGCTGATACAATATCAGGAGGGAGAGTTGCATTCTCTCCTTACCAGCCAAAGGGAAAGGAGAGCGGTCCTCTTGCCTGTATTAGTAGGGCTGTCCTTTACAACCTCCCTCATAGGAGCTGGGGTTGGGGGCGCAGGGTTGGCCCATAGCATCCAGACCAATCGACAACTTAGGGAAGAGTCAGAAAAAGCCTTAGATGCCACAGCCCTCTCCTTGGCCTCTCTCCAGAGGCTGATAACTTCCTTGGCCTGGGTGACCTTGCAAAACCGCCGGGCATTAGACCTGTTCACTGAAGAAAAAGGAGGGACTTGCCTATTTCTACAAGAACAGTGTTACTTTTATATTAATAAGAGTAGGATAGTCAAAAATATATCCATAGGCTCCAGCCCAGGCCTGGTGATGCTATGACTGAGGAAGTCTCAGTCTAGCATCAAAGGGGGGAATGTAATAGAAGTTAAAATGTAATAGAAGTTAAAGCCGGCACTCTGTTCTGAACCTCTGATAAGTCCCTGCTGGACCCCAGGCACCAGACGACCACCTGTTAACTAGTTGACTCTCTGTCTCGGATTCAGTTCATCTCTCACTATCTCTTTGTCCCGGCCCCCGGCAATTTCTGCATTCTGGTTCTGTGTCCTTGGCTCCCACTCTCCTGCTCCCTGCTTGTGCCGCATGACCCCTCCTCTCCCCACTCTGTTACAAAGGTATTTAACAACCCACCTGACCCCTCCTCAGCGCCCAGAATTTGGAGGCTGTCTCCTCTGGGTCCGCATGAGTTAATAAAGCGCTCACTCTGTTGACCCCAAGTCGTGTCAGAGGAGTCCATTTTTCCGCAACAAGCATATTAACCTTTTCATAATTCTTAGTCTGATAATTCCAATATTTCTGCCATATCTGACTCTGGTTCTGATGATTGTTCAGTCCCTTGAAAGTGCTTTTTGCCTTTTAGTATGCTTGTGATTTTTTGTGAAAAGATGAATATGATATACTGGGTAAAAGGGACTGGAGTAATAGACCTTTAGTGATAGAATGGTGAGATGTTGGGGGAGGTAAAGCATTCCATAGTCCCTGAATTGTGGCGAGTCTGTGCCCCTGACTGTGATATTCACCAGTGCTTCTCTCCCACCCCTCCTCCACCCAGTATTCCCACCTTGTCCCCTGCTTAGTTGTAACAGGATAACTGGAAGAGCTGGGGTTGTGTATTTCTCTTTCCCTCCCTCCAAGGCAAGAGGGACCTGTTATTGGATACTTCTCCTCCCCCAGCTAGGTTAGGCTCTAGTAAAATAGCTTCTCCCAAGAGCCGGCCTTGTTAAAGGAACAGAATGTTCAAGCATATTTTAAAATGTTTCTTTTTCCACTCACCATGCCAGGAGCATGAGGCGGTTGTTTTCTGATATTCACTCTGAGGGCCTGGTGGTGCTCCTGGTGATAAAACGCACAGAAATTTGAGGACACCCTTATGACTGGGTTCTCCTGGACTTGTTATTTCTCAGACTTGTCCACACTGAGCTTCCAGCAATTCATCAATTACAATTGAGGTTTTCCTACCCCCAGTGATTCCAATAGAGGTTTTTGTTCATTGGTTTCTGCTGCTGTAAGTGTGCTTCTCTGAATTCACCTGTCTGTCTCTTCAATTTGGGGGACCTTGATTTGACGCTTGACTTTACTTCTCTGATAGAGCTAAGAAGAGTTTGTCTTCCTTCCTTCCTTCCTTCCTTTCTTTTTTGCTGTAGTTTAGCTTTTTATTTGTTATTAAGATGGAGTGAAGTCTTCTAAGTTCCTCACTTGCAGGACTGGAGATCAGAAGTCTTTAAGACATAATTTTCAAGTCTGTGTGGCATTTGCTTTTTAGAGGCAATGTTGTATATCTCTACCAAGATTGTCTGAAACACTTCTTGTTTCAAATTCTACTCCAATAGTTCACTTCCATTCCAGGTTACATGTATTTCATGTGTTTCAAGAAAAAAAGTATCGGATAAGGAAAATTTGAAAGAGGTTATCTTTGTCACCGTGACTACTCTGGCCTGGATGAGGAGGGGGAAGGGCATATTTGTGAGACTGCAGGGACTAGGCAGCAATGTTGCAGCAGGAATTTGAGATTCCCCCAATAGATTTTAAAATCCATATTTTTTCTAGCAATGAGAGCTTTACTGTATCACAACTTTCTGTCATGATCTTACATTTTATTTTTGAGACTGTGTAAGAAATGGCCACATGGAAAATATTTCTGTACCTTCTATCAAATCAAAGTGGAGGATATTGCTTATGATATTCCTCCATATCTATGACATGTTCCTTAAATATTCATGTAATAATTTAATACCAGTAATATTTGCCTTTGCAAATAAATACTTTTGGTTTGTTTTGCTGAAAATAAGAACTATATAACCCTGTAATGTTTCTCATTTTATCTTTTTTTAAAAAAGATAAATTTATTTCATTAATTTATTAATTAATTTAATTAATTAATTAATTTTTATTTCATTTCATTAATTTATTTATATTTCATTAATTTATTAATTTATTAGTTTATTTCATTATTTTTTATTAATTTCATTAATTTATTTCATTAATTTCATTAATTTATTTTTAGACAGGGGGAAGGAGGGAGAAAGAGAGGGAGAGAAACATCAGTGTGTGGTTGCCTGTCAAGTGCTCCCTACTGGGGACCCGGTCCACAACCCAGACATGTGCCCTGTCTGGAAATCGAAGCAGCGACCTTTTGGTTTGCAGTCCAGTGCTCAATTCACTGAGCCACACCAGCCAGAGTTAATTTTGTCCTTTTTTCAAATGGCAGAAACTTTATCATTTCAAAGAGAAGTTCAGTTTTCATATGTAATTAATTTTCCTTTAAAACTTTTTTCTTTTTAATTAAAATATAGTTGACACTACAATATTATGTTAGTTTCATGTATATAACATAGTTATTGGTATTTAAATTCCTTAAAATGTGATCACCACAGTAAGTCTAATAACCATCTGTCACAATACAAAGTTATTGTGAAAATACTATTTTCCCTATGCTATAGCTCCATGACTTTCTGTTTTTTATAACTGGATGTTTATAACTCCTATTCTTCTTTGCCCTTTTCAGCCATCCTCATAGACCCCTATACCTCTGGCAAACATCAGTTTATTCTCTTTATCTATGAATCTGTTTCTGTTTTCTTTCTTTGTTTTGTTTTTAAGATTCCACGTAGAAGTGAAATCATATAGTATTTGTCTTTGTCTGACATACTTCACTTTGCATAATACCTTCTAGATCCATCCATATTCTCACAAATGGCAAAATTTCTTGCTTTCTTTTTTTTAATTTGACTGAATACTCATTTTATCTTTGAATTCAGAAAGATTAGCACTAAATTTAGGCCTCAGCTGCAACCAGATCAACCTTAACCTCCCATCAACACTCAATTTTTACTAACAAATGGCATTTGATTGTCATATATAGTTTAGTATTTAAGTCAGTTCACTCATTTTAATGGTTGTAGTATTTTTAAAGGATTTTATTTATTTATTTTTTTAGAGAGTGGAAGGGAGAGAGAAAGAGAGAGAGAAAAAATCAATGTGTGGTTGCCTCTCACATGCCCCCCCACCAGGGACCTGGCCCACAACCCAGGCATATGCCCTGACTGGGAATCGAACCAGCTACCCTTTGGTTCTCAGGCTGGCACTCAACCATTGAGCTACACCAGCCAGAGATGGATTGTAGTATTGATCAATATTACAAAATCAATGTAAAATGAAATAAAGTATATTATACCCCTTGAAATAATTTTTAGATTTTTTTAATCCTTACCAAGGATATGTGTATTGATTTTAGAGGGAAAGGAAGGGAGGGAGGGGAAGAGAGCAAGAGAGAGAAACATTCAACTATTGCCTCCCATATATGCCCCAACCAGGCAGTGAACCTATAACCTAGATATGTTCCCTGATTAGAGATCAAACCCACAACCCTTTGGTGCATAAAATGATGCTCCAACCCACTGGGCCATCTGGCCAGGGCATTTTTTCAGATTTTTTAGAAAAAATAATATGAAGATAAGAATAGAGAGAAAATCATTTGAATTTGAAAGAAATAGAAATATAAAGGCTTCTTTTCAAATTATTTTTCTATATTTAAAAAAAATTAATTAGGAATTTAAAGGTCTCCGATTATTGTAGATTTATGCCAGAATAATTGGGAATGTCACGGCTTTAGCACTTTTATCTTTTTACTTGTAGGATAAATGTTTTTAAATATGGGCTAAGTTTCTTGGTTGTTGTACAACTGTAAATAATGAGCTTACAGTGGAAATAAAAATTTTAACTTTTTGGTGCCCTTTCTTGAAAGCTCTACAGTCCCCAGTGGTGTTCTCCTCAAGGTTTATGCCATGTAGCAGTTTTATAGGGGAAAGTACTTTGAAACTATTGCATTCTCACACCTACAGAACTAGTACTCTTGCATTAGTATTTTTCTATGAGTTCTAATTTTCCATTTCATAGGAAACCAGTTTTGTGTCATGCAGGGAACAAATTCAGGGTTATTCTTTTAAGATTTGAGACAATTATCTATACTATTTAAGTAAAAAGGAAACTGTGAGGGTGCCATCAGTATTAACTAAATTGACAGAGCAATTATGCAACTTTCTGTTTCATTTGCCTTTGTACACACAGCCACAAGTCAACAGGCTCAGTTAGCTTACTCTGAGGAATTTATTTCCTATGAAAAGCTAACTTTTAACATGATATATTTAATAATAGAGCAGAAACCTTCAGAGTGGGCAAACTTTGAATGTAAGTATAACATTACGTTTGGTGCTCAGATACTTGAGGGCAATTATGGTTAGGCTCGTTTTTGACAATTTCAATAATTCTGGCAAATTTCTGTATTCACCAAATGTTCATTGAGACTTCCTATGTGCTTTTCACAGTGCTAGGTCTAGGTGTACTATTTATTTAAAGTTTAAAATCTCAAGTCTTAACCTTCAACAAATTCACAGTCCACTGGGAAAAGCAGACAAAGAAAAAAATATATATAACAATACGTAAGTACTGTCAGTGGTAGGGTTGTATAAAGTAGTGTTTCAAGAAAATTAACGTAGCACTTTCTAAAGTGCACTTGAGTTAAGGATATGAATTTAGTAGTATACAATAGATACTATTCATATTCCTCTGCTATACACAAGGGAACTTCAGAGGCTCAGAGAGATTCAGTAATAGTCTGGAATCAATCAGCTAATTCATTAATTGCTCATTCATTGACACATTCATTCATTAGAAACTGTTCTAGAAGCCACGCCTAGAGAGGTGATCGAGACAGACTGGACCCTGCATTAAAAATTTTATAAGAGATCCAGAAGTGCTGTGATTATTCAGAGAAAGAGATAATGCTACTATATTTTGAAATTCTGGTAAGGACAGTGGGCATAAATAGTCAATTACCTATTAAAGGGCAGAGCTGAGTGTCAAACTGGCTTCATCCCAGTTGTCTTTCAAGGTGATTCTCCCACATTTTGGCAGCCAGGTTATAGAGAGGGGGGAGGGCTTTACTGATATTTATACATATAGGCCTTTAAGAGTTATTGAATTATATGAGTGAGAATTTACTTTTAAAATACTTCAGGACTGTGTAAGCAGTATGATGGGTAAAAGAAAAAAAGTTACATTTTAATTAAAATCCTAGGGGTGAGTAATCACCATATGCAGTGTCTTTATTTGAAGCAACACTTTGGGGCTAGCTAATTAGCAGATGAAGTATCTTAAATAAAACCATCACCTTAGGGTTGGCCGATTTGCACAAGAAATGTTAAAAATAATTTTGATTGGAAAAACTGGCAGTGTGAACATATGTGATTGGCTAGGAATAGTACAAAAGGACCATCCTCCCTAACATGAATGAGATGTTGGAAATCAGCAAGCCCAAAAGTCTATGTCCTAGGCACAATGCTCCAAGTCTGGAGCTTATTGACCTTGAATTGAACCTCTTCTTTACTGAAAATCTTACTACTCGTATGCTTATAAGGATTCCACATTCTACCATTTAGGGTGGAAGAATGTAATTGCATTCATTTCAGATTGAGACTTTCATGCAAGACAGACTTGAGAACAGAAAAAAGGACTTATTTTATTTATAGAAGGTTGCCAAGAAATATTTGTACCTTTGGTGGAATTTGTTCTAAGAATTGCTTTCTCCTGGTAGTAAGCTTCAAGGTTGGAAATAGGCAGCCTCCATTTATTTTCTAATCACTGGAGGCCACTGATGTTTGCCAAAAGAACCTGGCATTCACAGGTTTGCCAAAACAGCTTAGGCCTATTTGTGACAGTGGAAAATTCATTGCCAAAGGACAACTACAATCAACTTTTCCCCAAATATCCAGAATGTTGGAGGTCAATGGGAG
The DNA here is from genome assembly GCA_004027735.1 of Carollia perspicillata. Classification (NCBI taxonomy): domain Eukaryota; kingdom Metazoa; phylum Chordata; class Mammalia; order Chiroptera; family Phyllostomidae; genus Carollia; species Carollia perspicillata. The sequence goes on from PVKM010042821.1 coordinate 7,557, forward strand.
GAAGTGAATTGATGTTGTTGAGAGATGCTCAGTTGGCTTGCTGATTTCTATAGTTTCTATCCCCTGGGGGTAAGGTAGAACAGAGCAACAATACGTTGCCTTTACTCCTGAATGCTTCAAAAAGTCAGTGAGGGTTCATCATGTCAATTCAACTCAGATTCATTCTTCTTTCTTACTTGGGGTATTTGGTCATTAACCTAAATATTATTCAGCCCTGATAGCATACTGAAATTAAATTCATATGGGCCTATAACTTCTAACTTGTTGTAGATTTTAATATGACATTTTACAGCATTTCAAATTTCACTTCCACTTTTAGGGATAGTTTCCAAATATCTCCAAACATTTGTCTTGCAATTTTACCTTTTCTTTCCACTTTGTAATTCTGGAAATTGTACAACCATAAAATTCAAGCTAATGATTATCTGTTACATTGTTTAATATACATATTTATTCTTTCACCTAGGAAGCTACTTTCCTCCTCAGTCTATGGGAGATATAGCCCTTAGGTAGAGGGCTTTAGCAATCTCCTTTTAATTCTTATTGTCCTAAACATCTCATACATGGCAATTATGACCACCCCACCAAGAAATGTCATCTCTCAATTCTTGGCTCTGAGACATAATAGTATCCTATTTCTCCTACCTTTCTGTAGTCTTTTCTAGCTCCAGTTTTCCTTCTCATTCTCTATGAATGTTCTCTAAGGCTGTTTCTGGTTTCATGCTATGGGACTCTGTTCAACTACTTCCTTCTTAGGATAATCTCATTGCCTTTTGCAGAGTTTCCTCAGAGAGATTCATGATAAAGTGAATAGGTAGCACACAGTGGGTGATGATTTGAATACTGGGAGCTACCTCCACCCTTCTAGGTTCTTGGATGAGACCTCCCTGTGTAGTAGAAAATTAAAAGTGTACTTAGAGATTGAAGGTGGCACTCTGCATTAGCCTCTGCTGGCTCCCTGCTGGCTTCCCAGCTTCAGACTATCTGTTCCGGACCTCTGATAACTTCCTGCTAGCTTCCTGGGCTCCATACGACCACCTGTTAACTGCTTGACCCTCTGTCTCAGACTCAGTTAATTTCTTACTATCTCTTTGTCCCGGCCCCAGGCAATTTTCACCCTCTGCTTCTTCTGCCTTGGCTTCCACATTCCTGCTTATATCACTAAACCTCTCCCCTCCTCACTTTGTTACAAAAGTATTTAACCGCCCACCTGACCCCTCCTCAGTGCCCAGAATTTGGAAGCTGTCTCCTCTGGGCCCATGCATGTAATAAAGACTCACTCAGTCACCCCAGATCGTGTACGAGTTTGTTTTTCCGTAACACCTGTAATAAAACACAGATTCACAAGAGAAAAAAAAAAACACAGAAGCTTAATAACATGTATACCTCCTGTATACACAAGAGACACTCAGGGAAATAATAACTTCCTCAAATGGCCCACATCATCCCCTTAAATACCATCTCCAGTGAAACACAAAGAAAAAATGTTGGGAAGTCAGGAAGCCAGCTTAGGAAGGTTACTAGGAAAAACAGAGTAAACAAGGGTAAGATTGTTATGTAGATTCAAGTCCACGGCCTTCTCTACCAATAAGTTTCTACAGATTGAGGCATCCTTTCCTTCCTCATACGGAGAGGAAAATACACTTAAAAAGGGAGATTTCCCTTATAAACCTGTGGGCGATCTTTTTTTGCAGTCAGCAGTCATAGATAAGGTAGTCGAAGTAATGAGATATGCATAAGTTTTATACGAATACTGTCAGGGATAGGGAAAATTGTCCACTCTCCTCTTAGTTCTTCTGGCTAGTCAAATAATTAAAATGATATAGAGTTGAGTAATGGGACAAAATCAAGTTTTGATATATAGGCATGGGGAATTTGCATAAGCATGAAAATTCCAAAAGCAGCAAGGCAAAATGAGATATAAATGACATTCAAACAAAGGAGGGGGAAGTGAGAAAATTCATAGGGAGATGAAAAGGGTTAAGGTTTGGTAAACAAATATATAGTGGGCTGTCTTGAAACAATGAGACACATAGAAGAATTTGATCAAATGGGCTTTCTAGGTTCTTTCCTGGCTACTACAACTAGTTCATATGAAAATATAGCCATCTATGATGATGGCTCCTTCCTGGAACATGTCCTTTGTCTAAATTCTCTTAGGCCATAAGGGGGAAAGACAAAGGTTCTCCCTGAGACTTTTGTTCCTTGTTTTCAGCTTGAAATACTCTGCATACCAGAGTGGCAAATCTTGAAGTGACTCATAGAAGATAGCCAAGGGGAACATTCACAACAGTGAGAAGAAGATGAGATAGAGAAGACTACAGAAAGGCAGGATACATAAGAATTTTATCATATACCAGAGCCAGAAATGCAAGTGAACTTCTTTCTTGGTGGGGTGATCATAGTGTTGCGGAAAAACGGACTCTGACATGACGTGGGGTCAACAGAGTGAGCACTTTATTAACGCATGCGGACCCAGAGGAGACAGCCTCCAAATTCTGGGTGCTGTGGAGGTCAGGCAGGTGGTTAAATACCTTTGTAACAAAGTGGGGAGAGGAGAGGTTACATGGCACAAGCAGGGAGCAGGAGAGTGGGAGCCAAGGACACATAAGCAGAGGGCGGAAATTGTCCAGGGCTGGGACAAAGAGATAGTAAGAGATTAACTGAGTCCGAGAAAAAGAGTCCGGAACAGAGTGCCAGCTTTAACTTCTACTACATTTTAACTTCTATTACAATAGCTGCCACATATGGAAGGTTAAGGATAATAAGGATTACCAGAAGACTGCTAAAATATTTAAGAGAAATTTAGGAAACCTCAAGTAGAACAGCTAGGCATGGGGTGCATGTATGGTTATTATGTGTGAACAATGGGTCTATAGTAAATCTAATGGAATTTGAGAAAGGAAAGTGAAAACATGTACTATAGTTGAAAGGAGCTCCAAATAAAATTTGTATTAGTGAAGCTTCCAGTAGAGTGGGGCAGTTTCAAGATATTAGAGACATGATGCAGTGGTTCGAATGATGTAGACTGGAGGTCAGCCAAACTTTTCTATAAAGGACCCTCTTGTCTCTGCCACAACTTTGCCATCATAGACAAGAAATGATTGAGCATGGGTGGATGTGTTCCAAGAAAACTTTATTTACAAAATTGGACTGCAGGCTGATTTGACCCATGGGCTATAGTATGCAGGCACCTGAATTATACTAAGAAAATGTTATGAAACAAAAGAAGTCTCTAATAAGTTAAAATATCCATAATAGCTGTCAACATTAAATAAATTCACTAGAACTGAGCAACTCTTCAAAGTGCTCCTGGAAAGTGCTTAGAATGGCAGCCTCTGGAGGCAACTCTCTCTTTCTCCCTGAAGAAAATATTACAGAGCTGAAGCTGGTATTTGATCTATATGCATCTTGATCGCTATACTGGATCATCGTACGCTGAAATAAAGAAGTCTTTGTGGGACATAGTTTGCATAAAATTTAAGCTTCCCAAATTAATGGACTTTGTTAATTTAAAATTTTAATCAATGCATGCTAATTTGCTATTCAAATCTCTTGAAAATTAGAATAAAAAAGTAAAGATACTTATTATAAATTAACAAGATACTTCAATTAATCCATTGAATACTTCTAGATTCATGTTCAGATTTAAGTAACATTATGCCCCAAAAGAAGTTTGGATAGTGTTATTTTCAAAAGAGAAGTAAATGGGGGACAAAACGGATGCCAATGGGTGTGCCTCAGCTCAACTATGGAATTAACAATTGAACTTTGTGATGCATTTTAACTTTGATAATCTATTACCCATTCAAGTTGCACAAACTAAGTCTTACAAATATGTGGTTGTAGTATCAATACTAGTGATCAAAGCAAAAATATATAAATATATTTAGCAGTAAAGTCATAAAAGTGCTCTCCGTTGGCCCTATTTATTTTATCATGAAAGTGTATTATCATAACATTGTGCATACCTTCTGTTTACTATAGATCATACACTTTTGATTATTTTATCACCTGCTTATACTTCTTATACTTTATTTTAACTTAGAATTAGGCAAAAAACAAAAGCAAACATTTAAATGTATTACATTGTAAAATTTAGGCCTAGTGCTTTACATTGCAACAATGCATTTAGCCCTCACACCGAATCCTGTGAGATAAGTGCTATTATTATCCCCATACTACATGTAAAGAAAGTAAAGCACAAAAAGATTACAAAACTTTCTAGTACTAATAGAGCTCATAAGTAGTAGAACTATGAGTTGACCAATTCTATTTGCCTCAAGACCACAATCTTAAATACTCTAATAGGTCATCTCTGAAGAAGACTATTGAAGGTGGAGGTACAGAGTGCAGCAATATAACTACTTTAATCACCTGCCAGTTTTTGTACTGCACTGGATGTGCAACATTTCCCATGGAGGTGGGTAAGTTTTATCCAGGAAATTATTGTATCATTTGAAAAAAAATAAAATATAATGAAATATGAGAATTGTTCAGAAGGTATCCAGCCATGTAATATCAAAAATAGAGACATTTATAGAAGAAGATACAAGATACAAGAAACATTGTACATAGGAGAAGGACACCTCAGTCTCCTCCAAAGTAGGCACCTTGGGAACTCACATGGTTCTCCCAATTGCCATCAGCTACCCTGTCGTATTTTCCTGAATCTCATCGACAGTCTGAAAGCTCTTCCCTTTCAAAGGTGATTCTAATTTGGGGAAAAGCCAGAAGTCGCAGGATGCCAAATCTGGGTTGTAGGGGGGCTGAGTCACCTTGCTGATTTTATGTTTCACCAAAACACTCTTCACGAGACGTGATGCATGAGGGGACGCATTGTTGTGATGAAGCTGCCAATCACCATTTCCCCATAGCTGTGGCCTTCTGAATCATCCCAATAGTTTCCATGGAGCAATGTGCATGCTTAATGCAAAATTAGATGCAGATTTGTTTCTCTATTCGCTCAGACATTTTGAATGTGACAACCACACAGTACACATGCTCACTCAATGGTGTCTACCGCCTCACTGACTAGTACAATGAAGTCATCATGTTGCAGAAAAACGGACTCTGACATGACATGGGGTCAATGGAGTGAACACTTTATTAACGCATGCGGACCCAGAGGAGACAGCCTCCAAATTCT
>PVKM010042822.1:0-12699 GCA_004027735.1 Carollia perspicillata
CTCCTCGCTGATGATCAGACAGTAGTGCTCATCTTTTCTTTTAGAAAACAGTCTTTTCCCACCTCATGATTGATGAATTCCAAACCGATGGGGAAAAATAAAAAGACTTTAAAATAATGAATCTCTTTCTCAACTACTGTTATATTCAATTAATTTAACTACATTGAACCAAATTAACTTCGGTGTCTAAGAAGACAGCTGTAGACTGCTTATTATGCCGCTACAGGGACGCCATTCTTTTTGGTGTAAATGTCACTCCTGCTAGCTCTTTGTATAAAGAATTAATTCCAAGAGTCATATTTCCTTCTAATGGAAAGATTACTTTACTGATTGCTAGGAAAACAGGGTAATGGAAGGCGCTCAATTAAACCAAGCCGTTTCCAAATGCAATGTATGTTTTATGATTGGCTTGCGATAGGCGACGTGCAATATGTCTGCTTGGTGTTTCCCTTTGAGCTTTGAACTTATGTCAGACTTTGTTTTCATTGTTCTGTTGGCCTAGTGTTTTCCATTGTCAGCCTGTAATTCCTGCTCAGTTGCAAAGGGGATCATTTGTTTCTCCCAATTTACCTTAGAGGATTTAAATCGGCTCAATTGATGAAGTGGCTGAGAATTTTTTCCTCCTTTGTCCCACGGGTGATGTAGGAATAAGATTGTTCCCCACATTTGCCTCAGGAGGTACTGGATTTGAATTTGTGTCATTTCCACTAGTGCAAGCACTTAATTGGGACGGCGCAAACCTTTTAAAGCTAGGGGACAGGAAACGGCTAGAGACCAAACCAGAACAGAACAGTGGAAACCAGTACGCACTCAGCCCACTTCACTTGAGAAAAGAGATTTCTGCGTTTTTGCCACGTTGCCAGATCTGTCCCTTAGAAGAGAACCAAGTCACATTTTCAATGGTAACCAAGCTCTTCTAAAAGCTGCCCTTTCAACAACTGTTGCAACTCCATCTTGAGGTATTTTGAAATTTCGGTAAGAATGACTTCCCTTACCACGTGCAATCTTTGTCCCTTCCCCAGCAACACTCACCAACGTTCACAACACGTTGGTGATAAAGTGTGCACTGGAGAAAATAGCCCAGCATCTGTCCTTTCCACTCCATGCTTCGTAAACGACAATCACTGCTTGATGCAGATGTTGCACTGTATCCACTCAGGGATGTTTTATTTTTTAAAAAAGGTACATCAAGAAGGAGGGGAGAAAAAAAACAGGAAAATGACAACAAAATGTAAAGGGCATAAACTCAATATGCCAACAAGAGAACCTCTCTGACAAGGCTTTCAGACTAACGAGCGGTAACTTCATGCTGTAAATTGAAAATTCAAAATACTTTTATGATGTGGACTTGCTGACAAGTTGCTTGCAAGTAAGGACAACTTAGTCTCATTTTCTAAAATCTGCTAAGAGCCAGATGAGGCAGCTGCTCCGTTTATGGACCATGCATCCCTCAGCGAGCCCAAGCTGCCTCTCCAAGTCCTGAGTGAGGGGAAGACAGAGATCTCCGTGGAGTTAGATGAACTTAACAGGGGAGGTGGAGCTGTCCTTGTGGTCTGTCAAAGGAAAGGCAAATTCTGGAGAGAACACAGGAGAAAGGGGGATCCCAAATCCACCCAACCTCTCTCACTCACCCCCACTGTCCATGACTCAGGTCACCTTTGTGTCCCTTTTTCTGTGGCTCTTTTATCCCCAAAGACTGAAGGCTGAAGGTGGAAATGTACTCTTCAAACACAGCCTTCCTAGATTTCCCTTGTTGTGCTACTGTTTTCAGGACTCTGGACTAAAAGACCACTGATTTGGTAAAAACAGAGGATACAGTGGTATTCTCTGAATTACATGGGTAATCAGACTTTTTTGACAGAATTAAGAGACCCTAAATTATAATGAACTCCGAATATTAACAAGAGGTGTAGGGGAGACATCAGTACATTCTCTCTCATATCTGTCAGATCACAGCAGTCAAGCTAAACTTTGTAGAAAATCGTACATGTGGGTAGTCAATTCATGCTCACTTCTACAATCCCACGTGTGCCAGGTTGGAAAGCAAAAACAATTCTTGTGTCCTGAGGACAACCTAAAATTTAAGCAGCTTTTTTTCAAAAATGTCAGACACAAATGAGGTATGTTTTGTTCCATGTTCTCTGTTTTCATTTATTCTAGATGCAAGAAAAGTTCTACTTCTATTGGAATTTAGAAGAAATAATTTTCCCTGACTCTTCTTTTCTCTGTGAGCTTTTGTTTCCCAGGAAGTTAGTTCGATTGGCAGTCAGCTCAGGCAAGGACGGCTGTGCCCGACAGAACCACACCATTCAACAGAAACAGCCGTAACTTCACAGTGTGCATCTGTAGTGAAGTTTTGCACAAAGTTCCCCTGTATAAAGAAGAGAAAAAAGCCCACCATCTGCTTCAGATGCTGTGGTATTTGATTTTCTGTTTCTGTTAGTACAAGGAGCAACTCGGTATAAGAAAACCACGTGGGTCTTTAGTGAAGAGTTGACAACCATTTGGGGTGGGAAGGGAACCTCAGGACCAGGGATACATGTTCACTTAAAGCAAGGGTTAAAATTCAGAAGCCTAAAAGGGCCAGGGAGTCAATGCAAAGTGAGTGCAGTAGTCCACTGGTGCGCTGGCAAGGAAATGTCCTGTCCAAAAAGGGCCAACCAATATCTGCTGAAGCTGAAGGGAGGCTGAAGCTTCTGACCCTCATAGAATCTCTTGAGCCGTAAATGATGTCAGCTGGTTCAGAGCTTGGTGCAGCCCAGACGAACACACCTCTGAGCAGAAGAGGGCTCACAGTTCAAATTCTGTGGTTGAAAGCACAGTCAAATGTAGGGGCCTATTTGGCCGGAGAAGTCTGGCCAGATACAATTCTGAATGATGTTGAGGGAGGGGGAGGGGCAGGGATCTTGCCCTTCTGACACTCAATTTGGTTTCCATATTTGACTGTCACTACTAGAGCATAGAGTAAGAGGTCATCTGGAAAAGTAGCAAGCTAAAAATGAAAACACTAATGATGGCTTATAAAAGACACTTCTATTTGTCTTGCTCAGACTCCCAGCTTCACAGAGCCAGTTGGCTAGATTTCTTGCCACTTTTTTTCCAAAATTCAAATGCACAATTTTTATGCTTTTGAGTCTGGACGTGTTTCTTTAAACGTGTGGCTGCCATATCTGCAACCGGTTTTTATTTTCCCTCGGTCGTGTCTAAAGAACCCATTCTAGGGTCATGAGCATTAGTCCTTCGCTATTCTGAAGTGTGGGACCATGAATTCCTATATGCAGCAGAGGCGAGCTGTCTGTTGTGCACTTTTTTCCTAAGCTGCTGAAATTTCTCCGAAGTGAAGTGGCCACAGCGACGATGCCTCCTGCATGACTGTGAACACGACCTCCAGTGATCAGAAAAAGCAGCTCTGTGATTGTCTCAAGGCCAGAAATAAAGCACAAGGTTACGGGAATTGGATAACCCAGTTGAGGGAAGTGCAGGGTCTCTGTGCCCCAGCTGGGCAGCATGATCCTTATGTTAAACTGTGTCTATCACCCTGGACGTGGCTGCTGGAGAGCGTTTGAATGCCTCTGTCACAGCCACAGGCAGACGCACACTAGATATGTCCCACGTCCAAGCACAGTACCGTCTGCTTCATCTGATTCACAGACACACAAGAATGAAAACTACACCCACAGAAAACTGAGTATGTATTGTAGAAATGTAGAGGAAAAATAAAAATATTTTTTCAAATGTAATTACTTTTAATATATGCTTGTGGAAGGTCTAATATGATGTATGCTGTCTCTGTAATTTTTGCTGTAAATAACTAGAGACAGTGAATACACTGATTTTTCTATGTCTCTGTTTAAGCATAAGACTTTGTAACAATTTTTTTAGAGGGGGAAAAACCAACAAAGAGCAAATATGTACTTGCTTCCTTTCTGCGTGTTATGTACTTCTCAGAAACTGGTGTAACAGTTTAAGCATCTTGACAGGTCATTGGTGTTAACTGTACGCTTCTTTGTGTGATACAGCTGAGAAAGGGACAGGGCTGTCAATTAAATCTGCTCCAAAGAATTTGCATTGAAGATTGGCCTAAGAACTGCAAACCCTACCCGTACTAGACTATATGAAAAAGGAAAGTTTAAAAAAAAAAAGAAAGAAAGAAACGTTGCCTGAATAAGTCATCTTTCCTTGCAGCAATGGCTTTGTCTAAATCCTCTCTGCATGAAATAGCTTAAGGAAAACAAACTCTGCTTTCTGATGAACAAAATATTTTTGTACACGTTTATTTCTTATAACCTGAGGTCAGACTACTCATTCGCTGAAGCCATAACTGACCTTCACCAAATAAATGCTGTAAAGAACCTGGGGGAGGGTCGGGGAGAGATGGAGAGGGAGGAAAATTGAAGGTGTCATGAGCTGTAACAACACGGGCAGGAGCAAGTCTGATGAACCTGATGCTTTTCCTGCATCCCAAATATGACTTTAAAAGGCTAGTATTTTATGATGATCAATTTATAATAAAAAAAAAGATATTTAGATTTAAATGAGACTTTCCAGTATTTTTGAAATCCCTGACAATGCTTCCTTGCTTTTAGGATGGAGAGAAATGATTTTCATATTCTTCCAACTTTCAGAGATTTAATGTTTTTACCTTAGCTCCAGCCTATACGTGCACAGTGACGAGCGACTCCAAGTCCCACAGCGGTGGAAACCCCGGGCTGTCTGGGGGCTGGCTGTGCCTGCCACCCACAGCAGCACCCTGAGGGGCCACGTGTGAGTCGCATGCACAGAAGTCGCATTGCCACGCATATGTAACATAAAAGTATTCACTCTAAAAAAGCATAATAATTATACTTTTTTAAAAGAATAATGCCTTGTAGAGGCACCACTGATTTTTCTGGAGCTTAATTACATCATTACCATGTACTACGATTGCCCCATAGAGGCACAAGGCAAACTACAAATAAACCCAGTGACATCTATAGTTTTAAAATCTACAATTTTCTGATCTCTCTCTCCTTGTTTAATACGTAAGCCCTAATTTCTGTGTACATGAGTAAACCTGCAGCCTGAGTCCTTTAGGAAGTGAGCATTGAGTTTTTTTAATTATAAGTATACTAGAATAAAACAGCATTCCCTAACGATTAAGGAAAAGAGTTTTATATTACTTTAGAATGTAATAGGTTTTGTCCTTATTTTATGTCCTGTAAATTATTAGTTGAATACTGTTAGCATTCCCTGATAATGCACACATGATTTCTGAATGTTTTCTGTAAATGACAATCAATGTTTATGAAGTCCCCTCCTTTAATGCTGAAGAACATTAAAAGAAGAAAAAAAGTATTGCCTAATTGTTTTTCTTTTCCTCCACATAGAACAAGGAGGGGAGGAAGAAGATAGAATAGAGTGGGCTTTGAAATACATGATCCCGTGGATCCTTACCTGTACAGTTGCCCTCTTTCCAGTAAATAATGGGATTTATTTTTCTAGACATTCTTCTATCCTCATGGACCTGGGTTGAGTTGGAAATGCTCATTGAGAAAAGAACCAGACTTCATTCTAGCCAAAGAGCTTACCAAATTGTAATTAAAATGAGAGCAGCATCTCTCAAAGACAGTAGCTCTCCTTTTCCAGAGCTTTCTAAAAGGCAGCCCCAGCCAGCAGAGCCAGAAGCAACACCTCTGCAAAAACTTTGTTTAAAAGGGTTGTAGCAGGTTTGAAATAGGTGTGACAACCCCTTCATCATGAAAGCTTTCAAGTAATAATTAACGACTAAGTCTCCAGGTCTGATTTTTTTTTTTTAACAAAGCATCACCAAGCTGCTCCACCACCAAGATCAAGGCTCACCAACACCTGGTTGCTCTGAATCTTATTTCAAGCCACAGTATGAAACGAAGACAATCACAGACTCAGAGCAATGTTGACAGAGCAGCTCTAGGAGAGGCCGACAATTTTTCAGGTGCTTGGAAGTTGTTGCAGTTTGGAGTCTCTAGAGATGAGATGCTTCAAGAATGGAAGTTTAAAGCAAAATTTAGGACATTTTAAAACTAGAAGCACTAAGCCATAAAACAAAATGAGCTTTAGAAATCCTTCAGGAAAATTTCCCCCAGCTTCAGTCTTTGGAAACAGTGAAAACTTTCAGTATGTTTCCAGTAACATCTGTACCCAAGGCATCCAGATCCCACATGACCCTGTTCAGGAGATGCAGAAATAGAACCGTGCTGATCTGTTAGAGCACTTCTTATGTCCTTTGGTTTCTAAACAGCTCTTCAAATAACTAACTAGTCAGGGACAGCAAACATATTATCACAACCTATCCAGGACTCATGTCATTTGTCACCAACAATTGACCACAAGACTCTTTACCTAAAGTTTTTTTTTTTTTTTTCAGAAACACAGATGTGGCTCAGTGGAGTGAGCGCAGGCCTGCGAACCACAGGGTCACCGGTTCCGTTCCCAGTTGGGCCTCATGCCTGGGTTGTGGGCTGGGTCCCTGGTTGAGGGCGCATGAGAGGCAACCACATATTGATGGTTCTCTCCCTCTCTCCCTCCTGTCCCCTCTCTCTAAAAATAGATAAATGAAATCTTTAAAAAAAAAAAGAAAAGAAAAGAAACATAGATCTAAGCAGCATTGAAACACAAGATGAAAAGTAACATTTTTTAATTCATTTTGGACAATATAAGATGACAGTTATTAATCTTGGATGGCATTACCAAAAATTAAGAATTAAACCCTTGTTGTGCACAAAGCTTTGTTCCATTCACAGATCTTCTTATTTCAGAGGAAGAACTGGCAACATGTTCTCATAGTCAGGACAGGCTAGTGTGACAAGGCATTTCCAGTTATCAAAGAAGTCACCAGAGTTTGGCCTCATAGTCCTAAGTGGCAGCAGCTCCTTGACCCAACTAGAGAAGAGGTAGAAATGAAGCCAACCTTCTAGTGCCATCTTGCTAGGGGGGTACCAAGGCACTATGTTGTGAAAGTTTTCTCTCACTGTTTTCAGAACTTGAACTTGCTAAGCTTAACTGGTTGAATAAGTAATATTCTAAGAAATGATAAGATTCCTGACAGCTATGTCTCATCTTTAACTCTCCCAAGTTCATGGAGCAGGGCATGCACAGCGTAAGCATTCAATAAATGTGTCAACTACGCGTATTGGAATCCATTCTCCTTTTGTAATGTGAGCTGCCCAACTCTCTCCTTGCTGTCATTTCACTGATTTTGCCCTTGAGCAAATCAGCCTCTAGCAGAGATGTCAGATACAGGCTTACCTTTTACCAGAAGCAATGAGAGGTGGAAATAACAGTCCCTAGGGAAAGACATTGAAAGAATGCTCTTTCCATTCCTTTCTCCAAAGACTTAACCAAAAGCAATGAGAGAGGGAACTGGAGCGGCTATTAAAGGTTAGACATATCTTCCCAGATTTCACAGAAGACTCAGCTGAAGAAGAAATAAAAAACAGACCAAAGAGCCTACTTTATAAAACAAATTGGATATAAAAGCCTGGTCCTGGCATGTCTTTCTCAAATCCCCCTATCTGAATTGATAGAATCTCAAAGTCTCAGTCTAGAAGAAGATAATCTGATCTGATGAACAAAATAAACTAACAGACAACATAGAACCAGACTCATAGATACAGAGAAGAGACTGACAGCTGTCAGAGGGGAAGGGGTTGTGGGGCTGAGTATAAAAGGTGAAGGGCTTAAGCAAAAAAGAGAAAACCCTCATAGACACAGAGACCAGCATGGTGATTACCCAGGGGAAAGAGGGTGAGGGGAGGTGGAAGAGGATAAAGGGGGCATAACTGGTGACGGAAAGAGGCTCAACCTGGGGTTGTGAACACACATAGTATAACATACAGATGATGTGTTATAGAATTGTACCCCTAAAGCCTATATAATTTTGTTAACCAATGTCACTCAATAAATTTAATAAACGAAAAAAAGAATCTAGAGAACTTACTATTTCTGAGCTATATCATAGCACAAGTAAGAAATTTTAGAGAAGGCCCTGCTTTCTAAGAGATGGAAACCATGATAGCTGTGACCATGTGCTCCTAATGCAGCAGTCAAACAGTAGCCCAAATGGCATCTGAGATGCCATCTTCATCACCGGGTACTTTGCCTGTGGCCAAAGATGAGGGAAGCAAGAGAGAGCTTGAAGAATTACACAGCAGGTTTGCATGGGCGGGGCCCCCTAGACCTCCCCACATTCCACCAGTCAGAAGCAATCCCATGGCAGCACAGAAGAGCAGAGGCGATGGGAGATGTAGTCTACAGGTGTGCCCACAAGGAAAAGAAAACTGGGTGTGGGAATCACTTAGCAGTCCTAACACAGATGTGAAAGAACTCCAGGAAAGTTTATAATTTGACTTTCCATCAGATACTGCAACAAACACTTGTTTATTCTACAAATATTTATTTCCACTGCTATATGTCAGGCACTGTTCACTGGTAATACAATAGTGAAATATGACAGACAGTCTGTCCTAGAGATCTACGGTCTAGGTTCGAGAAATGTGAATATACAAGAGGATGAAGACATAATACAAATAACTATGAAAGACAAACAGTATTGCAACTGCTACACTATCTGCAAAAACACTACAGGATGCTCCTGCTGATGGTCATTTATTCTCTGTTTAACTCAACCCTTAAATTCATTATCACCCATCATAGCCTCTTCCTTAAACAATGTTATTTGTTCAATTAATTTCTTAATAGTGATACAAAGTCTTCCTTCTCCTATCTTTTACCCCCAGTTATTGCTAGTTTTGGCTCCTTGAGATAAAGCATCACAGGTGTATGTCCAAACCTATCCTTGTTATCACCATCTTAAGTAAAATAGATATTACTTTCACTCCTCAATCCCAGTCTTACTTTTTCTTCACATTAAAAATTCTCAGTTATCCCAGGCATTTCTCACATGTAATCTGCTCATAAAGTCAAGCATTGTTCATTTGAAGAATCTCATCAGAACGACACGTAACACAGATCAGTGACAAGGAGATGAATCAGGGACCCTGTTCATAACAATGATGTCAGTCATAGATACATTTAGAACATGGCTTTTACAGACACTGGTGTTTTAAAATGTAGGTTTTAATATTATTCAAGCATGGCGAGGCCAATATATCAGGAGACGATTACCGTGGAAAAGATCATTTGTTACTGACAGTTCCTAAGAGGAGGATACCCACCATGTCGTGCCCCACAGGGCCATGTGTGGAAGTCCCTGGGCCAGTCAGCAGGCAGGAGTGAAGGGAAAACCTGGGCCAGAGCTTTTATTGCAGTTTCCATGGGAAAGAAGAGGTGAGGACTGGTAAGCAGACCAGAGATGATTAGTTTGTAAGGACTGTCCCCAGTTGTCTGGTACCTGGCCCCGGGGTGATTAAGCTGGGGAGATAGTGATACACAGTGCAAGGGCCCAATATAGGAAGCAGTTGGTTGGGGCATAGGCTCTGGATTGGTTTGTTTGCATTTGAAAGGGGACACTCCCAGGCTAGTCTTTATTATCTCTAGAAATTAACTAGCCCTGGGAGGGGCACTCCTTAGTGTGTCTAGGATCATCAAGTCCCCACATGTCAAAGCACCAGAATGAAAAGGCATGCTTAATACAAACTAATTTGTGCATATTTGACCTATGGGGGCAAATATCTGGTCTTAAACTTTATGTGACAAGAATAGAGCAATTTCTATCTATTGTGCAAGGCCCTTTTCTGAGCTATTTATCTGTTTTTCCCTCTCCATTTTCCCTTCCCTGGGTTCAAACTCATACCTTAAGCTCCTTGTAATTCCCTACTTCAAAAATTTTTACAAGGTAGATCTGGCTGGTGTAGCTCAGTGGACTGAGCATGGGCCTTTGAACAAAAGGATCGTGGTTAGATTCCCAGTCAGGGCACATGCCTGGGTTGCAGACCAGTTCCCAGCAGGGGACACACGAGAGGCAACCATACATTGATCTCTCTCTCTCTCTCTCTCTCTCTCTCTCTCTCTCTCTCTCTCTCCTTCCCTTCTCCTCTAAAGATAAATAAATAAAATCTTTAAAAAAATTTTTTTACAAGGTAAAAGCCAAGTCCCAGGTTTCTGAGGTCCCTGCTCTAGCAAAGATTACTCTGTCTCACACAGGTCACCGAAGGGGAGAATTTTCTATCTTCAAAGTTTGGATCATGAAGAAATATGCAGTGACTATGAGGACTAGATAGAGCTCAGAAGTTTTCCATGAGAGGGGGCATCAGTTCATCAATTAAACCAGCTCTTATTTATTAAGCACCTACTAGGGCCAGACATTGTGCCAATCATTAGTATATTAGTTTGCTAGAGCTGCTGTAACAAAGAGCCACAAACTGGGTGGCTGGACAGCAAAAACTTATTGCCTCACATTTCTGGAGCCTCGAATCCAAGATCAAGGTACTGGCAGAGTTGGTTCCTTTTGAGGGCCGTGAAGAAGCAGCTGCTCCACGCCTCTCCCCCAGCTTTGGGGGTTTGATGGTAATCTTTTGCATTCCTTGGCTTGAAGCAATATCACCCCAATCTCTGCCTGCATCTTCACATGGTGTTCTCCCTGTGTGCATGTCTGGGAATATAAAAAGGGGAATGTAAAAATTTCCCCTTTTTATAGGGATGTGTCATATTGGATTAGGGCCACCTTAATGACCTCATTTTAAGTTGGTTACCTCTGCAAAGCCCCTGTCTCTAAATAAGGTCACATTCTGAGGCACCAGGGATTAAGATGCTAACATATTTGGGGGGGACATAATTTGACTCATAAAATTAGGGAGAAAGTAATGAATAAGCAGACAAATTCCATCCTCTTGTATAGGGTACAATCCAGTAATATTTTGTGATTTTCCACCCATTCAATGAGATGATGACACTCCGATTCGATTTCAAGAAAATAAAGGTATTCATTGAACATCTGTATTGATAAACGGACCATCAATCCACAAAACACAAAACTCGTTCTTAATGCAATGGAAAAGGGTTGAAGCAACAACAGAAAATACAAAACAGAGGGAAGAGATGAAGCCTCTTTATTTCTTTGAAGAAAGCTATAAGAAGTATTTGCAAGGTAAGTGGATTAAGTGGACATTCTGAGATTCAAATGTGGCTAGCCAATTCCAAACTCCCCCTCACCCTCTCAGGCACTTTTCCCAGGGATCAAATGTGTCACTTCTGTATTCAAACATGAACTATAACTCCAAGTGGTAGCGAAACAGATCTACAATAGCAGGGAAGTTGTATCAGAACCGTGATCCATATGGAGCTACCACTCAACCACATTAACAACATTCTCCTCTGTAATTTCCATCCTCGCTACACCTTACAAATCTAAAGTTGTGCAGACAGATATCTAACATGCTCGGGTAAAATGCTATTTGGATTTTTCCCTTATTATTTTTAAGATGGGCTGGAGCTGACTGACAGTTAAAGGTAGGCGAGTAAGAAAGGCAAAGTCAAGACTTTCCCAAAATAGTAACTCTCATGATCCTCAGTCTATAGAAAGTCCCCTCCTCACACTCCGCATTCACATTAGTGGCCCAGGAATTCTTGTTCATTACAAGGAGGTGAAATTCCTTGTGCACATACTAGACAAGACAAAAAATGACACAAATAGAAACTGTTGATTTTTTTTTGTCTTGTGCTTAAAGCAGTTGAGTCCTAGGATGTTTCTAGGCTCAAAAGAAAAAGTAATAAAAATATTAGCTATTAAAATAATCCCTTGGCCCCCAGCTTAATTCTATACCATCCAACTAAAAGAAAATCTTTATCTTTATTATTTTTGTTAAAAGTAATGACTTCAGGCTAATTGAGGGACTGTCTCTCCCTTAAGGCTTCTCTCTCTAAATTCTCCTATCCAAACCACCATTCCTCCCTGAAATTAGGAATTAAATTCCTGAAAGTAATTTTATCTGAACTAGTGGAGACTCAACTCTCAGATGGTTAAATGGCACCATTCTAAGAGAAATATTAAACTATTTCTTAGCATAATTTCAATCTCTTATCCAGACAGGTTCAAGGTTGCAGTCAGATTGCTCTTTCTAATGCACATTCCAGAGAGGAGTCCCAGATGCTACTTAGATAGTTCCATCCAACTTCTAGCTTTTACTTCTCATATCTACCTTCACCCCAAAAAGAACAAATGCCTGCCCAATTGCCCTCAATGGACTGTGCAGTGAACTCCCCTTTAAAAATAGACTCTTCAGAGAAAGAGCCCAGACATCTGTTCAAAACAACCAATAAAATTTTTGCACTAATTTTTCACATAGATTGTATCAGCCATTTTTCCTGCTTGTCCCCAAAAGTCAAGGATAATAATTTCCTAAAGGCAAGGCATTGTGGTAAATATAAAAGAAAAATCTGAGAGGTAAAATAGGAAGGAGAACTGAGGTCAGGCCTCGCATCCCAGAGTCATGTCTGTTTCCCTCATCCATTCAACACATACTGAGTGTTTACTGTATGCTGAGTATTATATCAGGTCCTGAGGGTAAACAGATATTAACATGGCACCTTTTCTTGAAGTCTTCATAGTGTAGCAAGGCAAGCAGACCAGCAAACAAATGCAATGACAAATTTGGAAGAGGTATTCAGAGAGATGTCTCTGGGAACTATAAAGAAGTAGTGATTAAATCTATTTGAGAACAGTTCTAGGACAGAATGGGGAAAACTAGAGAAATAGTGCTCTTTGTACTGAGCCCTGAAGAATGG
>PVKM010042823.1:0-12697 GCA_004027735.1 Carollia perspicillata
TGTCCTGCTCCTGCTGCCTCCCGGGGATGGGTGTGTGGCCTCTTGCTCTCTTATCCCCATCCAGAAGTGGCTGCCCTGCTCAGAAAGAGTGAGTGAGAGGGCACAGGCACGGGGAGAGCCAGGGGTGGGAGCACACCCTTGAGTGCTTGTCAGGGTCTGGACTGTCCCTACACCTGTCCCCATGCTCAAGAGTACACAGTGTTAAATAGCACATTTTAAAACCACCATGGATCAAGACAGAGAAGATGAAAGGGACTGGCCTTTTTTCTGCTTTTTCAGCTAGTGGCCCTCATTTTATTTTTGCACTGTGCCCACAAATTAGGTAGCTGTAGCTGGTCACTGGTATAAAAGAAGCTAAGAACTGAGAAGCACAGTTTCCATCACTATATATCTAACAGTCAGTTATCAAATACCCCACTGACCCTGGGGATAAACAGCTAAAGAGACACAGTTCCTAATTTCAAGGAGCTTAGAGACTGGCGAGGGTGCGGTGGGCACATATGAGAGCAGATCATTGTGGCGTGGTGTGGCAATTATGAGGAAGTTTTGCCAACGGTCTTGGGAGCACTAGGAGGAGCCTCAGCCTGCCTTTGGGAAGTCAGAGAAAGCTTCGAAGAGGACACCTCTTTTGAGCAGAGGCCTGAGTGAGGGTTATTCAGAGGAAGTAAAGGGAGCTGCTCTTCCAAGGGGCCATGGAATAGATGACCAGTTCGGAAGCTGTCAATTGTCCCAGGTAGCTGGAGTACAGGAAAGAGAGAAACTCAGAGGAGACAACAGGGCCAGACCACAAAGGGCCTTGTTATCCCTGCTGAAGTATTCCGGCTTTATCCTGAAGACTATGGAAGCCACTGAGGAACAGACCTACTCAGATCTGTGCCTTAGAAAGACGGTGATGGTACTCTATGCAGAATTGTTAAAAGGGACCCAAATGGGAGCCAGAGAGAACATCAAAGTTTTCGTTTCAATCTTATATCCAGGCAAAAGTGATGAGGGCCTAAACCAAGGAGGTGGCAGTAAGAATGGAGAAAAGGGTCCTGCAGCTGTATGACCTTGAGAGACATTTAGGAAGTGGATTAGAAATGAAAAGGCACGGTGAAGGATATGCTGAGGAGGGGAGTTAAGTGAAGGAGTATAGGGCAAATCTTGTGTTTCTAATGTGGTCCAATAGGAGCACAGTGTTGTGAACACGATTCATGGAGAAAATCAATTCACAGGGTAAGGCAGTAGGCAGTTTTCTAAGATAGTCCCCATGGTCACATCCTGGCACTGATGTCCTAGAGTGTGGGCTGGACTTAGTGACTCCTTTCTAATAAATATGGCAAAAGCTATGGGGTGTCACTTCCAACATTAGGTTATGAAAGATTGTGACTCTAGTCTTGCTGTCACTCACTGTCTCTCTCTCACTCTCTCACTCACTCAGAGGGCTGTTGTGTTGCCCTACGAAGAGCCCCCATGACAAGGAGCCAAGGGAGCAACTGAATCCTGTCAGCAATCACCTGAGTGAGGTTGCTAACCTATCCACCACAGTTAAGCCTTAAACTGACTATAGCCCCAGCCAATATAGCCCCTTGCATTCTTGTGAGAGGCCTAGAGGCAGAAGACCCAAGCCACATCCGGATTCCCCTCACCGCAGACTCTGAGGTGATGAGCGCTGCTGCTTTGAGCTGCTACATCTTGTGGTAATCTATTGTGCAGCAATAGCCAATGAATTAAAAAACGAGATAGGGTTATATTCACAAAGAATAAGAGAAGAAAAATTTCAAGCACATTTGAAGAACTTCCAGAGCACTAATTTATAAACATAGATTTGCTAAATATTACATGTTTATGTATTCATTTGACAGGTTCCCTATGATCTTCTACTTGATTAGAGTCTTATTATTGTATCTTCATTACTCCTCTTATAACACTTTTCAGACCATTTGATGACTTGTTTCTTCAGTTGTCTGTCTCTACATTCAGCTATAAGATCTTTGAAGACAGAAATTTTCCATTCAACTTAGTATTCCTCACAGTGTGACATGTAGAGTCAATGATGACAAAGTGTTGGTTGAATGAAATTCCAGTTATTGAATATCTTCAAAACTTCTATCATTCACACTTTCGTTTAATTCAAACACGCCATCATTAATTTAGTTCTGCTCCCAGGAGGAATCTTGATATAAATTGAGTCCTGGTAAACTGAGATTAGCAGAGGCAGAAAGATTAATAAGAAAATTTTTACTTCCTCCAGTGTATTATTTGAGATTTGTTAAGAGTAGGAGAGTATAATTTCTTTATTACTTGCCCAGATATAAACTGTTTAAAATATGAGAAGTGTAAAAATACCTAAATATTTCTAAGGAATTTAGCATTTGAAGGTATACAAATATCTTTCTTCTAACTGCTACAGAAATTGCACAGATTCATAAATTGTTTAGGAAATGACTCCCTGTTCTGCCACTTCCTATGGGACCTTGGACAAACTCCTTCTCATTTTTGTAAAATAAGAGGAAAGGTGGTCAGATAGCATGGTTTCTAATTTCTACTTCATGTCTCAAGTTCGATGAGTTCTATGCAATGTATTGAGAAATTGTGCACATTTAGACCTAGGGCAGACCTGGGTTTGAATCTCAGTTCTGCTTTCCAATGACCTTGAGTAACTCATTTCGGTTCTTTGAGCTTCAGTGTCTCTAAGTATAAAAGGGAGTTGTTGGTAAAAATTAGAAATAAAACATGTAAAGTATCTGCTTCAAAAAAAAAAAGTAGCCACGACCAATGTACCATGTACTAATGGGGAAATACAAAAGAAAAATATAGGATATTGGATCAACTTTCTAGAAATTTCCAGTCTGTTGGGGGCACTATTGTCTACAATGATCTTTTTAAATATCCCTCAGCCTCTGCTCAGGTAACTAAAATCTAACCTTGATTAACCAAGAACATTTTTCATTAGCATGAAATTTTCCCAAAGCTTTTGAGGGTCAGCCAGTACACCCTATTCTAACATTAAATTTTCCCAGCCTCAATACCTGCAGAAAGCAGTGGTTTCTCTTTTCATTTCACTTACATTCACTGCCCTGTAATTTGATTCTTCCTCTTCATTCCTGGACTCTGTCCTTTCTTCTCAAACAAGAGGGCCTGCTTTGGTTTTGACCAAGCCCTTCATCTTTCTGAATTTTTCAGCTAAACCATTGCTAACGCTTCCCTTTTTCCAACATAAATAGTCCTGTTCGCTCATTGTCCCACCCTGCCTCACCTCTGGCTCCAATTAGAGCAATATTTATTTTTCCTTTTTAAGAATCTCTCTAGCCTCTACTCTTTAGAAACGAGGCAACCCAGCTCGGGTTAAAAGCACTTTATTATGGTCACAGAAAATCTGCTCTGACAAGATCCACCTCGACAAGATTGTGTCCTGGAGATCCTTCGCTCATTTTATCTGTCATCTCACTTTCTAGGTCAAATCATTTCCTAGCATCTAAAGTGTTGTCTGTTTATATATATTTTTAAAAAATGGAGTAGAATGTAGAGTGAGTGTCTTGTGGTGCAGGAACATAGAAAACTGCTAACTTCAATGTAGGGCACTCTGCCATTTTCCAGAGAAGGACAAGGAACAAGCACACACACGTAACCTCTTCTCCAATGAATCAGTCCATTGCGATGGGGATTTCAGTTCTGTGAGGCATCCAATGACAGCCCACAGTCCAAACATAGACTCAGGTTTGCTCTGGTAAGATTCAAGTCAAACCTTCAGGGAAGTGAATGTGAAAATATTTTGGGATCTTCTGAAAATGCAGACACCATCAAGGAGCTGGGGCCATGAGACCTCTAGGATGACCCCACAGGTCCCACTCAAAATAGCCAATCACATAATATGTCAGCTTGCATTTGGCTGACACAATACCATCACACTGATGTCCTGTTCCTCAGGCCAGTCTGTCATCTCCCTGATAACAATAGTGTCCTCTATTTATTGGGTGCTTACCAGTTACCTTCACTGTGGTAAGAATGTGACGAGTGCTATCACAGGCATTCTTTACAGGGACTCTCGTAGGGAGGTTCTGTTATTAGCATTCCCATTTACAATGAGGAAACTGAGGCCCAGTGAGCTTAAATAACTTGCCTAAAGTTGCAAAGTGAGTAGACAGCAGAGCTGGGATGTGAACTCAGGCAGGGGGGCTCAGGGCCCAGGCTCTTAGCTCATCTTGGTTAATATAATGGTTTGAGTTTTGTCCCTTCAGAAAAGATTTGTGGGAGTTCAGCCTTAGTATCTCAGAATGTGACCTTTTTTCAAGATAGGGTCTTTACAAAGGTCAGCAAGTTAAAGTGAGTTCATGAGGGTGGGCCCTAATCCAGTATGACTGGTATCCTTATAAAAATGGGGAAATTTGGACACACAGACATGCACGGGGGAAGATGATATAAAGAGACACAGGGAGATGGCGATGTACAAGCCAAGGACAGAGGCCTGGAACAGATTCTCTCTCATAGTCCTCGGAGGGAACCAATGCTGTCAACACCTCAATTTCAGAATTCTGGCCTCCAGAAGTGTGAGACAATACATTTCTGTTGTTGAAGCTCCCAGTTCGTGTTGCGTTGTCACGGCAGCCCTAGCAGAACAATACAGTCACTGATCCTCATTACAAAGCAAAGACACTCTAAAATTCATTTAGCCAAAGCTCTTGGTTTCTCTTTCAGTATAATTATTTAAACCTGGCTGGGCTTCATTCAAACACTCTTAAATCCTAGGTATACAAGGTCTGAACCAACAGGTGTTAAAGGATTCTTACTCAAGGGTGAGTGGTGTGCACCCAGATTGTGTGCATCAGCAGGCAGGGCCCAGCGTGAGCCTGGGATTCCGAGGCTGGGTGGAGGGCGGCAGAGGTCCCAGAGCTCACTTGCCTGCCGAGTCAGGTCACTCAGGCTTGCATAAAGGAGGATAGCTTCGTGTGACTTGAGAATCAGCACCCAGAGGGACACTCAAATTTTCTCCCTGCCCACCAGACTTGGGTCTGGGTCTTCAAGAGAGGAAACCATGGGTGAACAATGTAAGAGTGACTTACATGTGTCATCTTAGTAGTATGCTGCTTACAAATAAATCCTCAACTACTCAAACATGTGACTATCACTGGCTAGTGTTTCCAACAGAGTGTATGTTCCATCAACTGTGGATTCAGGACCAGGTTCTGAGATGAGCTCATTGAGTCTTCCTGCTTTAACAAAGCAATACCTGATATCCTCTGATTAAACAGTGTTGGCCAACTAGATACTTGTCCTCCCCCTACCCTTCCTTTCTTCTTTCCCTATTTGTCTGTCTATTCAAGCATGTCCTTTGCATATTTTTATTCTGATATGGATATATTCATAAGAAGGTGTATTAGTTTCTTTTTTAAGCTTTTTCTACATTTATTTTTTAAATTTTTTAAATTAATATTCTGATACAGTTGTCTCCATTTCCCACCATCACTTTCCCCCATCCTACCCACCCCCACCTCCCACCCTCATTCCTACCTCCCTTTGGCTTTGTCCATGGGTCCTTTATACATGTTTTTTGACAACCTTTTCCCTTGTTATTTCCCTCTCCCATCCCCTCTGGTTACTGTCAGTTTGTTCTTAATTTTAATGTCTCTGGTTAAATTTTGCTTGCTCGTTTATTTTATTGATTAGGTTCCACTTATAGGTGAGCTCATATGGTATTTGTCTTTCACTCCCTGGCTTATTTCACTTAGCATAAGACTCTCCAGTTCTATCTATGCTGTCATGAAGGGTAGGAGCTCCTTCTTTCTTTCTGCTGCATAGAATTCCATTGTGTAAATGTACCACAGTTTTTTGATTCATTCATTTACTGATGGGCACTTAGGCTGCTTCCAGCACTTGGCTATTATAAATTGTGCTGCTATGAACATTGGGGTGCATAGGTTCTTTTGAATTAGTGTTTCTGGGTTCTTAGGGTATAATCCCATCAGTGGAATTGCTGGGTCAAAAGGCAGATCCATTTTTAGTCTTTCGAGGAAATCCCATACTGTTTTCCACAGTGGCTGCACCAGTCTGCATTCCCACCAACAATGTACTAGGGTTCCTTTTTCTCCACAATCTCTCCAGCTGTGTATTAGTTTTTGAGGGTTGCCACAAACTTGGTGACCTAAAACAATACAACTGTATTCACTTGTAGTTCTAGAGGCCAGAAGTCCCAAATCAAGGTGTCAGGAGGGTTGGTTCTTTCTTGAGGGCTCAGATGGAGAATCTGTTCAATGGCTCTCTCATAGCTTCAGGTGGTTGCCAGTTAACAATCCCCAGCATTCCTTGGCTTTTGGCAGCGTTACTCAACTCTCTGCCTTATTGTCACATGGCATTCTCCTTGTATGTGTCTCTGCGTCCGAATTTCCCTCTTCTTTTTTTAAAAACATTTTTATTTATTTATTTATCTTTAGAGGGGAAGGAGAGAGGGAGAGAAATATCAATGTATGGTTGCATCTCATGCATTCCCTGCTGGGAACTGGCCTGCAACCCAGGCATGTGCCCTGATTGGAGATCGAACCGCAATCCTTTGGTTCACAGGCCCATGCTCAATCCACTGAGCTACACCAGCCAGGACCGAATTTCCCTCTTCTCATAAAAACATCAGTCACATTGGATTTAGGGCCCAAGCTAATCTGGGATGACCTCATCTTAACTTGATTACATCCCTAAAGATTCTATTTCCAAATAAGGTTACATTCACAGGTTCCAGATAGATGTGAACTACCTTTGGAGGGACACTCTTCAACTCAGTGCTGTAGTTGACTACCAACAAGCACATAGTCAGTCCCCTTTCCAATTGCCATGGGCTCCCTCCAGATTCCTTTTTGATCAAAACCAGTGTCAAGATCAGAGCAGCAGCAGAGCCACTGGCTTCCAGATTACCTCAGTTCCACAACTCAGAGCCAACTGGGCCCTGAGCTGTACATTCAAATCTGCAGATAATAATTAAATGTCAAGTCTGCTTAAGAAGTAATCCCACCATCTTGTCACCTTGGGATATCACTAGACTTCCAAGGGAGACTTCAGCCTGCCCCCCTGTATACGAGCCACTTGGATGGTCCTGCAGACCAACTGCCCTCTATCTGCTTGGGGGCTGGTTGCCACATCAGCTCACAGAACCTGAATGTTATTTATTTTGCTCTCATTGGCAATGCTGAATCATGTGATAGGAATCAAGAGGGGAATGAGTTGGTGAATTTGTGGCATTCATTTTCAAGACTGGTTGAGTTCAACAAATATCCAGTATAGTCTGCTTTCCTTTTTGTTCTTACTTTTTTAAAAAATATAGATTTATAGTTATTTACATAGAAAGCTGCAAGCTATTATGTTAAAAATAGTGACAAAAAAGTATAATTTGATCCCAGTTGTGTAGAAAAGAAATACGAAGATACATATAGAAGCAGTAATAATAATAATAAACAAATATTGAACATTCTATGCTACGTTGTGATAAGCATTTTACAAGTTTTAATCCTCACAACAGTCCCACAGAGGTTCTATTTTTATCCTTACTTTACCACTTTCAATAGAGTTGGCTAATCTGTTACATATTAAGTGTGATAATATTTATATTTACAAATCACAGGGAAAGGAAAGGGCTTAATTTAAGTATTTAAAAATAGAAATTAAATCCTGTGAACCTATATGTATAGAACCTATATGTATATGTATTTCTATATGTATAGAAAGTCATAATTATAAATTTAAATAAGCTATTAATGTGTTTTGTTTTATTGAATTTGGGATTTTGAGGGACTGGATTCTTCCCCAAGTATAAACTCTTTTCTTCTGGAAAGTTCCCTAGTTTTTGAGCTCATATTCCTATCCTTTGATTCATTCAATTTTTGGCTATTCTCTCATCAGCTTAAAAAAAAATCTCTTGAGGGGAGAGGGGTGAGGAGTTGCTCAGAGTTTCGTGGGGAACAGCCAAGTTCTTCATTTCCAAAATCTGCTGTGTACTTCCTGCTGCTCTCACTGGGGGCAAATAAAAAACAGGAGATTTAAGAGACAAATTATCCCTGAGAAAGCCCCCTAGAACAGAGTAAAAATAATTGAAAAATGATAACAAGTGGCTGAAATGTTTGGAGAGATAAACATGATTTATCATAAAGCACATAAGCACAGACGTGAAATTTTAACTGCAGACTTCCCTTAACATCTGTGTGACCCTCGGAGCATCCATAAAACTTCCACCACACGCAAAAAAAAACATGTCTTTCTGATTGGAGGTGAACCCTGGCTTGTGTTTCACTTTCTCAGATGCACCTTTTAATTCTTCTTGTTTTGTTTTTTAATCCATCTTGAGAGGCATTTCGTAGGAACTTAAGCAAAAACTGAAAACAAAAGCAATTTTGAATCTATATGTTGTGAAATCAAGGCCGTCTGCGCTGTTGAGTCTTTATGTATGGAGATGTGGAAGATTGTTTCATGAGACATGTTTTCTTCTCAACATATTTGCTAAAGAAAGAGGAAAAAGAATGTATGCTGTTGCTTCGTTGTTATCAGTGAGTGAGTTTTAAGTTTCTGTCATGGCAGTATTTTCTCTTCTTATAGCTGATTTTCTCACCATTCTGTGACAAAATATGAGACAAGCACTGCCACTAAAGAGATAAAGGTTTCCAAGAGGAGCCTAGTGCTCTTTGGTATGGAAATGGGGGGGGGTGCTTCTTTGAGTTTATTTTTTTAAGTTTTGCAGCCAAGAATTCAAGAGTTAAGGCTGATAAAACTGCATTAAGATTATCTCACCTGCCCAAGTGTGGGAGAAAACATGAGTCCAGAATAAATTACTTTTCTCAAAATAGAAAGACTTTTCTGGTTTTATTTGGCCTGGGAACAAAGCTCAAAGGTAGGCGGGGCTTCCCCCTCCAACATCTGCTTCTTGGATTGTTGGGAGCTCAGAAACTGGAAATCCCCCAAGTACCTTTATGGATGAAGTGAAAACTTGGGCTTCCCCGAAGAGCCCAGGGCAAGGGATGGGTACAGGCAGCTTCTGGGTGTCTCCTGCATCCATGAAGCTCACAGACTCACATAACATCAAAAATCCTAACTCAAGACCTGGTACTTTGTCTTGAACAAAATAGGACCCCAATCAATATCTGCTGAATTACAGTCTAACATATATCTCTATGGATGTTTTAAAGACATCATACTTTCCACACACAAAAGTATTCTTTAGGTGAAACCAACACAAACCCCAACAAGGGTGCTAAGTATGTATATATTACATATAGTACACTTTGTAATCAAATATCGTTGTCCCCATTGCAAGCCGTCATCATGCACGTACTGTGGAAGACACGTTCATTACCAACACAGAGTGCCAGTCATGCTGCCATGTAGGCCCACCAAACCCAACTGCTGACAGAACTCTTTGAGTTATTCTTATCCAAATCGACAACTTTAAATTCCCTGGCTCTGCTGGTCAACCAATTTGTCAGTTCCTTTGAACATATATATCTTCCAAACCCACCATCTTCCCAAATCAGGCCTATTACCCAGAAATCAATTCTGAAGCATTGTTTGTTTAAAATTTTAAATTACCATTTAATTGCACATGCCATGGGATCATGGACAGAAAGCCCAGATGGAGAATAATAATTTTTTAAAACCGCTCTGGTAAGAATGACCTTGCGGAAATGTATTTTGCACATGTTCCATTGGTGGATTTTTGTTGTTCTCTCTCTCTGTCTCTCTATTTTTAATAGGAAGCCGTCATTGCAGGAGATAATATAGTAACCTCGGTTAATTTGTATGCTGCTGTTCAATTGGAGTCTGAAAGCTGAAGGCCACGAGGTTGTGCTGTAATGGAAAAAAGCTTTTTAACTAAAAGCCAGGAGACCTGGGTTCCAATATCAGCTGTGCCACTGCCTCATTGGGAGACAGTGGGCAAGTCACTTAACCTGCCTGTGTCTCAGTCCCTTCATCTCTAAAATGGGGATAATGGCCCTGTCC
Organism: Carollia perspicillata; assembly: GCA_004027735.1. Taxonomy (NCBI): domain Eukaryota; kingdom Metazoa; phylum Chordata; class Mammalia; order Chiroptera; family Phyllostomidae; genus Carollia; species Carollia perspicillata. Next base: position 9,952 of record PVKM010042823.1, read on the forward strand.
TTGCACACCCAGGGTTCTTGTGAAGATGAAAAGCAGTGATGGAAGTAGAAGCCTGTTGTGACTTGGGAGCACTTTATATTTGCCACATGTTTGCCATCATATGGTTTTCTGCATGCTGCCTTCAGACACCCGGCAGTCTGCCACTGCTCAGGGCACTTGGAAGCATCGTGAGCCTGGGCATTGAGTCTGACTAGCCTGACTGCGGAATCATGGCTTCACTATTTGCAAGCTGAGTGACTTCGGACAAACGACGTAAGTTCTCAAACTCTACGTAGCTGCAGCTGTAAAATGGACACAATGACATCTACCTCTTCAGCTTGTGGTAAGACCTAAAAAAGTCATGGAGACTAAATACACACAGTGAAGGCTTAATAATGTCATCATCATACTTCTTAGGGCCAGGCATGTAAGAAGATATTCTTTTACAGAATTAAATTCAGGCATTACTATGTTCCAAGCCTACTCTTCTGGTCCCTGATTGCATTTCAGTAGCTCACCCATGAGTAAGTGTGAAATAATTGGAAACAAAAACATCAACTGTCTCCTGATCATGTTCTCCAAAGAATTCAGATAGTATTCAACTTGGGAATTGCCCACTTCCCTCCGAAGGCCAACGGTTCCTTAGGGGAGACAGACAGGCAGAGGTAATGTGGGAGCCTGCCGTATAAACTCCCTAAGTTCCAGCACTGAGCAAGTCTGAAGTTCAAGTCAAAAATGGGATCATCTGGAGGGAGATGCCCAAATAGTTATTAATTATTCTGGACTTAAAACATAAATTGAGAAATTTTGAAAGCAGAAAGACTTAAGATTTCTGTACAATTGCTTTAAAATTCTTAACATAGTGAAGTACTTTTAATAAGTACATATATACTTATTTTAATACATTTATTTATTTACAGTATATACAGTGTGGGGAAAAATAGTTTTACAATTGTGAGTACCTGAAATACAGAGTTTTTTACTTGTATTATTATTTATTATTATATTATTTTCCATATGAACAATTGTAAACCTGCTTTTGCCCACCCTGTATTTTATATATTACTAATTTATATACTACTAATATATTTACATACATATTTTTAATAAACTATACATTCAGATTCAATAAACTCAATAAACATTCAATGTAATCCAATGTTCCAACTTGTCTCCTGCATGCAGTTTGTTCTCAAATTTCCATTTCAATCTCTAAACCTAGTTTTCTCCATCAAGTTCCAGAGCAAGAGGCCCAACTCAATGCTAGAAAAGTTATTGCAGATTCCTGCCTCAAAGATGTATTAAGGACTTATTGTGGGCCAGGTAAGCACACGGGGAGCTTACATTTTTGTGAAAGATAGAAGAGATGAATGTGTATGAGCAGAGCCACAAAGTGCTTGGGCACAGCTGCAGGGGCTACCTTCCCTGCCACGGGAAGCAGGCATAGCCCTCTGGAGGAAGTGAGGTCAAAGCAGACATGGGGGGGCAAGTCAACCGGGTGTGCAGAGAGGATTCAGAAGATCATTCAAACAGAAGGAACCACCTGTATAATGACCCTGAGGCAAGAGAAGCCATGCTGAAGTTACTGGAGAACCAGTTGTTTGGTGTGGGGCACCACGGTCAGGTTCACACTGTAGAACTCTTTCAGAAACTATGAACATTTGAAAGAGCAAGACTGGAGGTAGGAAGACCAGTTAGGAGGCTGTGCAGTAATCTAGGCAGGAGATGATAAATGGTACAGGTTAGTGGGAACCAGAAAGCATGTATGGAAGTCTTCACTGACTATGAAGCTCTCAAATAAACACATCCAATTTCTCCATATTCTTTTTATTTATTCTGGCATTGGAATATTCTTAGATCCCATTCCTTCACTGAGAAACTTGAACCAGGCCTTTCAGGAAGCAGCCCAGGGTACCAGTCTGTAGATGGCATTTCGACATCAAGACTAATCTGGAACTATGTTGTCAGTTAACTCAGATTTCACTCAGGACTCAAGATATCTTGAAGAAAACAAATAAGATATCTTGAAAGGATACTTGTTATGAATTGAATTGTGTTCCATCCTGCCTCCCCAATTTACCTGAAGTCCTAACTTAATTGGAAACAGGGTCTTTAAAGAGATAAACAAGCTAAAATGAAACCATTAGGGTGAGTCCTAATGCAATATGGCAGGTGTTCTTATACAAAGGGGAAACCTGGATACGGACATGCACAAAGGGAGAATGTCAGGTGAAGATGAAAGCAGAGTTTGGGATGACGCGACTACAAGCCAAGGAACATCAACGTTTGCTGGCAACCCGGAAACCCAGGAGAGAGCCATGCTGACACCTTCATCTTGGATCGCCAGTCTCCAGAACAGAGAGCCAATACACTTCTGTTGTTGAGGCAGCCCTAGCAAGCTACTACAGCCCTAATCCCCCAGAGACACACAGTAAAATTGTCCCTGGGAGGCTGTGGAAGCTGTCTTGTGGGGGTGGAACAGTTCTGTGTCTTGATTGTGGTGGTTGTTACACAAATCTATACATGGAATAAAATTGCACTGAACTACATACACACACTCTCAAATAAGTGCAGGTTTTTAAAAAGTGGTAAAAACTAAAGATCTGTGTCTCATGAAAAATATACGAATGTCAATTTCCTGGTTTTGCTATTCTCCTACGGCTACATCAGATGTCATCTTTGGAGATTTCTAGCCAAGATGGAGGTGTAGGTAGACACACTGTGCCTCTTTGCACAACCAAAAGAAGGAAAATAACATAATTAAAAA
>PVKM010042824.1:0-12695 GCA_004027735.1 Carollia perspicillata
ACCTCACAACTTACATATCAGAGACTAGAATTAGGAATCATGGAAATGGTTAATGGACCTGGTACCAGTTCATACCGCCCCTTAGGCCGACTTGACACAGAACTGTTCTGGATTCCATTTTGCACAAATCCATCAACATACCTCTCAAGTGAAGGCCAGCTCCACTCTTCTGTGGCATCTGTGTACCATAGAGACGCCATGAGCTTAATTCTCCTCATGGCCAAGGTTCGTCCCTCTGTGTTGCTATGTTAGGAACTGGGCCACGGGTTCCATTCCTAGTATTTATACGTGAAGAAAATATTTTGAGACAAATACTTCACTTTCCTGTTAATAAGTCTCTAAGAAACTTTCTGATTTGCAGGAAATGCATATAGAAGGCACTTGCCAATGGTCATCGCTTTAGTGACTTTCAGGAGCGACGGAGAGTCTACCCTCTCTCACACACTCCAAGAAGAGAAGTGTCACAGATGTGTTGGTGTCCTTCCCATGGCCATTTATATTTCCACCATCCACACTTGGCTTCCAACCACCAGCACTCAGAGTCCAAGAGCTTTCTTGGATTGCAGTAGCCCCTGCCCATGTAGAAGGTAGAAGTGCTGGGAAATTAACACCCACTCCCTCACTGGAGGCAGCCATTGACTTATGGCTGAGGAACTGATGTGTAAATATCCTATCTTCCTTACCCTTGGTTGATGTATATCCAAGGCATGTCTCGTGCACTGTTTCCCAGAAATCCCCAGCAGGGCTGAGCCCCACTCACCTACCTATCATAGTAACCTGCCCAATGACATCTTTTACTGACTTTCTTCCCTTCCTTATAACACTTTGCACCCTCTTCCTGGTACTTTTTGGCATCACCTCCCTAATAAACCATTTGAACTTCAACCCTTACCTTAAGGACTGCTTCTAGGGGAACCCGAATTTCTGCTAGGGCAATAGGCAGGAACAGAGAACAATGATTATCATTTTTAAAAAAGGATTTCTATAAGCAATGTGCTCCCATGGTGCACTTCAGACTTATTGACAGTTCATTACCTTCCCTAACAGAAAAAGTTATAGTATAGATTAGGCAAGAGATGCTGCATACTAAAGACCAGTCAGAAATGAAGATGAAGCTTCTCCGAAATGCTCATGGAGTGTGCTAGAAATATTGACTCCATTTACAGAACTTCTGTTTGCTCACCCTTTTCCTCTGTTGAGAGAATTGTGGCAACCCTTGAGTCTCATGTCCATGGAGTCATCCGGAAAAACATGCTGCCTGGGAACAAGGATCTTTTCAGAGGAGACAGTGCTGGAGCTTAGCGGTGCCCATACTGGATCATCTGGTTTGCTTCCAGCAACATCTGGTCCAGAGGCTGCCCAGTGCTGAGGAACGGGGGAAGGGAGACCAGAAACATCGTAACTTGCAGGATAACTGAATAGGAAGCAGCTTACGCATGTGGGCTCAATTTTCCTCAAAAAGCTCATAATATAACTGTCAAAAATGGCACTATGAACCCAAATTATAAGATAATTATGTTTAGTCCCAAATTCAACACAATAAAGGTTATTTGCTCTCATGTCATGGCAACCATCTCATAGCAGGGAGAAAAATACCATACAAAAACAAAGTGTAAACTCACAAAGCAGTAATAAAACCAGCACACAACTATTCATTTCAGGTCTATTTTGAAAAGCCTTCGATAATGCCAGTAATTCCCTGTAAAGCTTCTATTCTTTTGCCACAATTCCCTTCTGGAGATAGAAAAAGCTTTTGCTGTTCTACAGCCATTCCTTTCAGGAAGACAAAGTCTACTTTATTTCCCGATTTTAAATGTTTGCCATTCTTAAAAATAATAAAAGAAGGAAATCCCTGACCACCTATATCCAGCTAAACCTACCAAATAGGCAGGGCTTAGTGGCAATATCGATGTGAATCCTTCTTGTCTTGCATGATGAAATTCATTTAATGGTCTTAACAAGGAGCTTAAATGTAGCCCAAGAGCTTTGTCCACAAGATGCTGAATCATTCCAATAAAGAGTAGAAAATTAAACCAACTGTCAATGCAGTTCTAAAAATTCTGATGCTTCATAGCATTTAGGCTGGCTGGTATCCCTTTTGATGTCCTGTGTGACACTGTGGAAGCTGAGGATTCCTCTGGGTACCGACAACAAAGGAATGAGGGGAAAGGCGCTTAAGGCAACTTTGACTACAAGAAAAAATCTACTTGGATATGCTCCAGTAAGAGGGCTGTAAGGTTTCATTGACTCCAACAAAATGGAGTGATCAAGCTTTAGGAAAAATGGGAACCAGCAGCAGCTGAGGTGGGGGAATAAGGTGGTAGAAAATGGGCAGGCAGGGCTGTGTTCAGGGACAGTTGCACCTAGAAGGAAGTGAGCATGTTGGCAATTAGTCTCTTTAATATAGAACAACAAAAATGGAAATAAACAGGAATAGAAGGTAGAAAAAGAATTTAAAAATATGAACCAAAGAAAAAAGGAGGATATGCATAAGCTCAGGAGTCATGAAATGCCATTAATATACACACTTCAGTCAGCAGTCAGCAGCTCACTGGCAGTAAAGATCAACTATCCCTCATGCAGAACCAGCCTGCATAATACTGAGAGACTGAATACAAAGCCCTTCTAATTTATCCAAATTGGTAATTCTAATTTACATGGTTTACATTCTGATTTTATGGACTATTTTTAAAGAGATAAAGTATTAATAGAAACAATATATATGACCTTGATGAAGTCCTTGGACTCTTTATACTTAAATTTTAAAGTTTTAATAACTTGGATTAAATGTATTATAAAAAAGACTAGTCTTTCAGTCACAGTGACAGAGTAAGTAAAGGCTATGCTTGCCTATTCTCACACCCACATTAAAACTGCAGCTGAATTGTAGTGCAACCATCATGGACAATCAAAAGATAGCTTAAGACAAGAGAAAATGAAAACATAACAAGCTAAATCTATGGGACACAACCAAAGCAGTTCTAAGAGGGAAATTTATAGCAATACAGGCCTACTTAAAGAAACAAGAAAAGTTCAAATAAACAATCTACACTTACACTAAAAAAAATAGAAAAAGAACAAACAAAGCCCAAAGTGAGTGGAAGAAAGGAAATGAAGAGATCAGAGAAGAAATAAACAAAACAGAGTCTATAAAAACAGTAGAAAACATCATTAAAACCAAGAGCTGGTTCTTTAAAAAAAACCAAAACCAAAACTGATCAACCTTTAGCCAGACTTATCAAGAAAAAAAAGAGAGGGCCCAAGTAAATAAAATCAGAAATGAAAAAAGAGAAATGACAATCCACACCCCAGAAATACAAAAGATTATAAGAAAATACTATGAACAATCATATACCAATGAATTGGACAATCTGGAAGAAATGAGTAAATTCCTAGAAACATACAATCTTCCGAGATTGAACCAGGAAAAAAAAGAAAATCTGAACAGACTGATAACTGCTAATGAAATTGATTTAGTAAGCAAAAAACTCCCAACAAATAAAAATCCTGGACCAGATGGCTTCACAGGTGAATTTTACCAAATGTTAAATGAAGAATTAATACTCAGTCTTCTCAAACTATTCCAAAAAAATTAAAGAGGAGGATCCCTAACTCATTTTTACAAAGGCCAGCATTACCCTAATACCAAAACCAGGTAAACACATTACAAAAAAAATTATAGACCAGTATCCCTAATGAACAAAACTCTTCAACAAAATATTAGTAAGCCAAATTCAGTAAAACATTAAAGAAATCATACACCATGATCAAGTGTGATTAATTCCTGGGGTGCAAGTTTGGTTTATATCTGCGAATCAATTAATGTGATACACCACATAAAAAAATGAAGGATAAAATTATATGACCATATCAATAGGTGCAGAAAGGGCATTTGACAAAATCCAACATCCATTTATGATAAAAACTCTCAGCAAAGTGGGGACAAAGGGAACACGCCTTAACAAAATAAAGGCCACATGTGACAAACTCATAGCTAACATCATGCTGAATGGTGAAAAGATAACTTTTTAAGATCAGGAACAAGACAATGGTATCCACTGTCACCACATTCTTTCAACATAGTATTGAAAGCCCTAGCCAGAGCATTGAGACAAGAAAACAAAATAAAGGTATCCAAATTTAAAAAGTAGAAGCAAAACTGGGATTATTTGTGGATGACATAATACTATATAGATAACCCTACAGATTTCATCAAAAAACTTTTAGAACTAATAAATGAACTCAGCAAAGCAGGATATAAAATTAATATTCAGAAACCAGTTGCACTTTCATATACCAATAACAAACTATCATAAAGAGAAATCAACAATCCCATTTATAATTGCATCAAAAAGAATAAAATACCTAGGAATAAATTTAACTAAGAATATAAAAGACCTATACTCAGAGAACTATAAGACACTGAAGAAAGAAATTGAAGAAGATACAAATAAATGGAAGAATATACCATGTTCATGGATAGGAAGAATTAATATCATTAAAATGTCCATACTACCCAAAGCAATCTAAAGATTCAGTGCAATCCCTATCAAAATATCAATGGCATTTTTCACAGAACTAGGACAATAATCCTAAAATGTATGTGGAACCACAAAAGACCACAAACAGCCATAGCAATCTTGAGAAAGAACAAAGTTAGAGATAGCACATTGCCTGATATCGTAATACACTACAAGGCTGTAGTAATCAAGGCAGCATGGTACTAATACAAAAATAAACATATCAGTCAATGGCATAGAATAGAGAGCCAAGAAATAAACCCACACCTCTGTGATCAATTACTCTATGACAAAGGAGAGAAGAACATACAATGAGGTAAAGACAGTCTCTTTAATAAATGGTATTGGGAAAACTGGACAGATATTCTCATACATGTAAAAAAATGAAACTAGATGAGTTTCTTACACCATATACAAGAATAAGCTCAAAATTGATTAAAGATATAAATGTACAACTCAAAACCATAAAACTCCTAGAAGAAAACATAGTCAGTAAACTTTTACATCACTCTTAATAATATATTTTTGGATATGTCTCCACAGGCAAGGGAAACTAAAGAAAAAAGATAAACATTGGACTACATCAAACTAAAATGTTTTGCACAGCAAAAGAAACCATCAATAAAAAAAAGACAACATACTGCATGAGAAAAGATATTTGCCAACGATACAGCTGACAAGGTTTACCATCCAAAACATATAAGTAACTCAGGCAACTTAACACACATATACAAAAACAAATGATTTTATTTAAAAAATGGACAGAGGACATGAATAGACATTTCTCCGAAGAGGACATACAGATGGTCAAGAGACATACAAAAAGATACTCAACACCACTCTTCATCAAGGAAATACAAATTAAAATAACAACAAGATATCACCTCAAATCTGTTAGAATGGCTATCCTCAATAAATCAACAAACAACAAGTGTTGGTGAGGGTGCAAAGAAAAGGGAACCGTGGTGCACTGTGGGAGTGTAAATTGGTGCAGACACCATGGAAAACAGTATGGAATTCCCTCAAAAAACTAAAAATAGAACTACCTTATGACCCAGCAATTCCATTCCTGGGTATTTATCCAAAGAAATCCAAAACACTAATTCTAAAAGATATGTGCATCCAGTATTCATTGCAGCGTTATTTATAATAGCCAAGACATGGAAGCAACCTAAGTGTCCATCCATAGACAAATGGATAAAGAACTGGTACATACACAGAATAAAATATTACTCAGCTAAAAAAAAGAATGAGATCTTGCCTCATGCAACAACATGGATGAACCTAGAAGGTGTTATGCTAAGTGAAATAAGTCAAGCAGAGAAAGACAAATACCACATGATTTCACTTGTAAGTGGAATCTAAAAAACAAAATAAATGAATTTACAAAACAGTAACAAACTCATAGATACAGAGAACAAATCGATGTTTTCCAGATGGGAGGAGGTTTGGGGGTGGGTAAAAAACGTGACGGGATTAAGAAGTACAAATTGGCAGTTATTGCAAGTCTTGAGGATGCCAAATAGAGCATAGGGAATATGTTCAACAATATTGTAATAACTATGTATGGTATCAGGTGTGCACTAGAGTTATTGGGGGGATCACTTCATAAGCTACATAAATGTCTAACCACTATACTGTACACCTGAAACCAATATAATATTGAATGTCAACTCTAATTGAAAAGAAAATGGAAAATGTATATAAAAATGATCCATAATTCTATTTCGGGCACTCTGATGTTTCGTGCTCCAGCTGTGGATGTCGGTCAGCTCCACTAGGATTGATTTCACATATACGGTGGCCATTCTTCTCCCAAGACTTATTAGCTACACTTTAATAAATCAGTGTTTAAATTCACTTTAGTTTTTATCAGAATTTTTTCCTGAATACATGTGAAGTTAAAGCTTATATGGATACAGAGTTGAGTAAGACATAGCCCTGTCTTTATGGATCTTGTAATTTGACAGGGGAGGAATTGAGTGGAAGGGGAATGAGACACAATCAGACATATACACTAGTAACTATGAAGCAGTAAACAACTTAAACAGTATTATCTGCTTCAGTGCTGGCTCTTCTTTAAACCTCTCCCAGCTCACTGATCCCAGCTGATTGCAGCCTTAGACCACCCCTCACCTGTTACACCTCCTCACCCCCAATCTTTCTAACTAAATCTCACCTATCCTTGCATCTTACTTATTCCATAACCACACAGTCTTAACAGATCCTTCCATAGCTTGTGATCTCTTTGGAACTTCTACAGCTTTTGTTCAGTCCAGTGTGACGGAAGTTACTGTTGGAGGATAAGAGCTACCTTTAAGATACCCTGAGTCAACTGGCTCAGTGAAATCTCCCGGGGAGACCCTGTGCACTGAGCTGCTGGGCACCAGACCCCTTTTGCTACCCAGACACTTACTCTGCTGTCATTTCTGGCTTGATCTGAGACTTCACAGTTCTGATTCCTCCCATAAGAGTTCTCTATGCTTTGATCCGGGGAGCGGAGGGAGAGGGGAGGGGGAGGAAACCATAGGGAAGAATGACTAGATGGGCTTGCCAACCCTCATTCCTTCTCTTGCCTTCCTATCCACACCCATCCAGGTGAGAAGCCACACAGCTGCCGACAGGTTCACACATCTCCATCAGCCCTGTCCTTAAAGACAGGCTGAGCACCAAGGACAAGTTTGGCCTGATGACTGTGAAGGTACTCTGTGGTTGCCCTTACAGAAGGGTGTATCATCCTGGAAACCCTGTCCCTGGAGGTTTGGGTACAGTAGTTCCTGCCTTTATTCCCTCTGCCCTGATTACAATGGCGGTAGAAATAAAAGGCCCAGGACTTGACAGTCTGCCTGTTGCCAGCACCAATGCTTGCCTGTAACCCAAGGGTCCTCATGAGACACCTCTGGCTGGTGCCCAAGGGCCACGGTAGTAATAAACTCTTACCACTTTGGAAGTTCAGCCTTTTGCACAGACCCTAGCCAAGAGCATCTGATTCTTACCAGAAGCTAAAGGATAGGTTTTACTGGGATTCTTGCACCCAATTTGAAAAGCCAGTTCATTTGCCCATTCAATGCACACATTTGCGGTTGCCTCCTATTCCTGAGAAAAGGTCAAATGTTCCCCATTTACCGTGACTCTAGAGATCACTGTGGTGAAGCTGACCAACTGTGCCAGTTTGCTTAGGAGTGAGGGGTTTCCAGGGACTTGGGACATTCAGTCCCAAGCAATTTGGGACAAGATCACCTTAGTTAGAACTGATCCCTGACTTCTTAGACTCAATCCCCAGCGTCCATGGGGCCTAGGGCTTAGCAAAAATCCATAGAGGACAGAGGAAGAGCTGGATCTGGAACAACCTCAGGCCACAGCTGTCCTTCGTCTATTCAGAATTCTTGCTGTGTTCAGAATTCCTGTGTGCACATGGGATGGTCTTTGTCCCCCTAGACTTGCATGCGAAAGAGATTTTCATCACCACCACTTAGCTGGATATATTGTAAGTCTTGTCAAAATGGGATATTGATAGTTATTTGTAGATGGAGAAATATATTGGGTACAGAATTAGGTTAGAGACCAGGAACACCCAAACCTTTTTTCCCTTCATCATTCATCCCTTCCTACAAGGTAATAAGGGAATCCATACTCACTGAGGACAAAGGGAAGCCGAAGGATACTTAATTTAGCTGGTGCGTTGGCCCCAAATCCTGTTATCAAACTCTGGTGCACTGGCCTAGGTCACCAAAAGCACAAAATCAAACCTCAGGTCAAACTATGGCAATGTGAGGAAAACCAAGCCAGGAAAGTCACCAGAGAGCAGAGCCAGACAACGAGGTAGGGGTGCACAAGCAACAGGGTATTTGCCCCATGGCCAAAGGCAGGAGGTTCTCCTAGCCATGGCATTGGGAATACCATGAGAGCATACCCTGCCCCACCATCCCCACCACCCCCCTCTCCAGCCTCCTGGAAACACCAGCACCCAAAAAGAGGTGGTGGCTGGGTCTCTAGACCATGCTTTATTTTTCTGGAATCTTAGAGGCACAATATCCAAAAAGATTATTTTCCTCTGTTTTAAAAGCTATGGCCCAATAAATTGGACTAATCTGAACAAATCATTGAGCTTGCCTCCTTTGGGGAGAGGTGACTTCCCCCTGCCTTGGAAGCCACCATTGCTGTAAGTCTCATAGGGCTGGTGGTCAAGAGACCCGAGCTTCAGTATTTTAAAAGATGTCTGTAACTGATTTGAGACCAAACATTACACAGTTTCCTCTCCTGTAAAATTGATTGGACAAACTCTTTGGAACAAAGGTTCCTTCCAGCTTTATAATCTCTCTCTCTTTCTCTCACTCTCCATCCTTCTCTATCTCTTTATTCTCTAGTGCTCTCTCACACACACGCACACACACGTGTGCGCACACACACACACACTGCTTTATTTCTGGATATTAACTGAATGTCAGGGTGAGCCATATTAGAGCCTGAGGCGAAAGGAAAAAAATCAGTAATACTGGTCCTCCAAAGTACTCAGTATTTTGCTTATTGTGGACTTTTTGCATTAATTTAGATTTTTAAAAATACTGTATTAAAATAGTAATCTTGCTTACTGACTTTTGGATGTCCGTTAATGTGTGTGCCTAGGGCAAGCACCTCGCTTGCCTCCTGGTTCCAGCCCCCACGGGTGAGGGAGGAAGGCACTGCCATAGACAGGAGGAAAGGACAGAAAAAGCCACCTACTTTACAAAATTCCTAGGGCCAGCCATCATGGTCCTTATATGATCAGTTATCTACCTATAAGTTCTAGTTGTTTCTGTTGTGTTTATTTTGTTTCCCCAGACTAAAAATCCTTTGAGCATGGAGATCCTGGTATCTATTTTGTTTTGTTTCTTAAATTTGCTGGGAACAAATTCCCAGCACAGAGTTAAGCACTGAACTATTAGAACAAAAGGTCAGGACACGCACTGGATTCTAGATATCACACCTACTCTTCTCTTCATCTTCCAGAAGGTAAATAATATTTTTTAATGATTAGTTAAGTTCAGGCAATAAAAGCACAAGGAGCTGGAAAACCAGAAAAGTAAAACAGTTGTCTTGACACAAGGTTACCAGGTAATGGAAAAGAAATTTGGGCTTCATTCCTTGTTTTTTCCTCTCAGAGCCAAGAGGAGCAGGAGGTAAGACAGACAAACAAGCCTCGTGGGACCAGGAGGTTTCCAGAGCGTCCTCAGTCTGAGGAGGGTCACCATTCCAGGAGCAAACAAAGCAAAGGCTGCTGGGTACCCACGGGCTGATGTGGGAGGCTATAAGGGACTCTCTTCCAAACACGCTACCATGGCTCGGGATAGAGAAAATGACATAGTACTGAAATGTTATCTGTGAAAAGTCTCCATTCGAGGACATGTAAAAGAAATTTTACTTCCAATTAGATGCATTAATAAAGCTATAAACATGGATTCACACTGAAGTCCTGGCAAGTCTTTAACAAGCAAATAAGGGAAGGCACTGGACTGCCTTCTCTTCTTACTGGGCCACTAATGGCTGTGCACCCTGGAGCAAACCACTTACCTTCTCTCTGCTTCACTGTTTTCATCTGTAAAAGAGGGTGTTGGATTGGATGGGCTGCTAAAATCCCTTTGAGCTGTGACAGTGTGTGAGAGGGGCACGTTAAGGGCCCGGCAAAGTTTGTTCACCCAACCCTCCAGCTGTCTTTCTGCCCTGTTGGCCTTTTTTCCATAGAGTGTCAAATTCTTAATTGGATCCTTAAAACATGAAGAATGCAAAGCTTTACTGTACATCAGGGAAGATCGAAGGTTTACCTTCCAGAGCAGAGAAATAGAGCTGAAGAATCTAGCCGAAGCAAGTCACACCCCCACAGAAATGAAATGGAATCGTGAAAGATCATGAAAATCTGGGACTCTGTGCAAGCAAAGAACAAGGACTGCGTTGGTATTTTTAAAAAGATTTTCAGTCCATTTGCAACACCTTCATGCTTCCCTTATGGGTTTCTCCATCTTTTCAGCTCTACAGTGAGCTATTTTAAGACTGTTTTCCTTCTATACAGTAATACCTGTTCTCAGATAGGCAATTTAATTGTCATCATACTTTTTTTTAGTCGTTCAAGACCTTTTGTTATGGTGAAATAATTTTAGGCACAACGAGCACAAATCCATTAAATGCTTTCCTTATTTCGCTAATGAACTATTGTGGGTGGTAGAAATTAATTTCATTCCACCCATGATACTCACATATCTGTTAAATTTTTATAGTTGAAAGTGAAGGTTGCAAACAACTAAGTCAAATGAGAGTCTCCTCTTAAAGCATTAAGTTCGTTGTTTCATTTATGCCAAGATCTATCCGAAGAAAAATCTGTACAAATTTTTCACAAAATTAAAATGGCTCAACAGATCCAAGCTCAGGGTTGATGCTGCAAATGTTTTTACAGGCTGGATATGCTTAGGAATTGGAAGGCCCCTGTGTTAATGGATTGGAAGACAATCTTCTAAGCAGATGTGTTGAAGCTCATGTCGATGGGCAGAGGAGCTATCAGCACACTCGCTTAAAGCGCAGCACTGATGGTATCAAGGTCCTGGCTGGAACTGCCACACAGCTCAGCCAATACTGCTCAATCCATAGCCCAGGCTATAGCCCTAATACCGCCCTGCTGTTTCACATTTTACACACCCCATGGAAGGTCACAAACGAGAAAGGTAGAGCATGTGGATGGAGTCAGGCAAACCTTTCCCCACTGCAGGGAAAGGACCTCCAAGCACAGGCGCCGCACTACCCGACATGTGTGTGACAACACATAACGATGACAGGTCAGACCCATTAGCTCCAGTTGGAAGTTGGGTTGAAAAGGAAAACAAATCGTCTCCATCACACTGATCACACAAAGATCCCCTTGATAAATGGAGGGTGGGGGGTGTCAAAGGGGAGGATGTGCTTTTAGACACAAAGGGCAAAAGCCAGAGCTCTCTCGTCCTAGGGAGCTAGGACAAGTGTCACAAGGCAAGAAAGGCCCGAGTCCTGTCCCTGAAGACAAACATTTCCAGAACTACTAAGGTCCTTGACAGATGTGAAATTGGGATTGACTTGTAAGTGCTTCCTTATTTATAATCAGTCTCTTCCAGAGCCAACTCCGATTTACTGAAATTAATGTCAGTGCCTTAGGTAGAAGAAGCAGCATGCTGATTTCTCTTGAGTCAGATTTAATTCCAGTTTCTGCCTCTAAATGCGTGCCGGCTGCTCCAAACGGTTCCCTGAGCCTGCTCCTTTAACCCTGCTTCTGTTCTTCCCTCCACCTCTTATTCTGGATTCCCTTCTCATCTCTCTCCTTTCTTTCTAAACCCCAAATGGTAGATTGATGAGGGGATATAATCGATGATAATGAAAAGAAGACAGTTTGAAAGGAGACCAAAAAGAAAGAAAAGAAAACACCCATATTCATGCTGTGGCCCTAAAGTCATTACTAAGAAAAGTCCAGTGGAGTTCACACTGATGTTGAGTTTAGGACTTAGCAACATAACCAGGAAGATCAGTGACAACTTTAAAGAAAAAAAAAACAAAGAAAAGAGGAGTGACAAGGCAGTTGTCTTATTTTTTTTTTCAGTCTAGAAAAAGAATTACTTCATTGTATTTCCCTACACACACACACAACCTGATATCTTTATTTTTTTATATTACATGGCAATGAGCCATGGAAGACTGCAGAGAATTATAAGTGGAGTCTGCCTTAAAAAAAAAAATCTCTCCTCAAGTGACAGTAAATGGATAAAAGCTATTTTTAGATGAAATATATCTAACTAATGTCCAGATGTGATTCTACCACATGAAGAGAAAAGCGAGTCTATCTAAAGCACTGAGCTGTACTTGAAAACATTTCTGTAAGATTTCTGGTAATAATGATTTATAATGGAAAGACTTAGACACGTACTGACCATCAGCCCCTTCAGCAGTTCCCTGGGGAACAACAGCTGCACACATGGCTTCAACATGTGGATGATCCCAAGGTTTACATTCCTGATTTAATTGTTACTAACCCTCTGGGCTTGCAACTCGTCATCTTTCCACATGATTATAAAGGAATGAGGGAGAGGAACATGCATGTCAGGATTTCTGTTCTAAGCCAATGGGGTCCTCGGAATGCCCGCCCCCTTGAGAGGTCACCTGCTTGCCCCAGTGCTCGTGCTC
>PVKM010042825.1:0-12694 GCA_004027735.1 Carollia perspicillata
CTTGCCCACTATTTTCAGCCTAGAATCTAGAACAATGACTGGAACAGTGCTTTTCTGGAACAGTGCTCGACACACATCAGGGGCTGACCAAATATTTGCTTAATTACTAAATGAATAAATGAAAATTCCAGCCCATTAGTAATTTCAGCCAAGGCTAAGCAGAAAGACAACTGGCCTTGCTCAGTGACTCCCAAAATACTTGTGTTATATAATAAAAATGGATATATAAATATAATACCTATCGTGATTCCAAATATGCAAAACTATGTGTAGATACAAAGAATAAAAGTGGAAGAAACCAAACCAAAACTTAGAAGTATTTGTCTTAGAGGCACTAAAGGGTTTTATTTTCCCTTATCCCCACTTTCCCCTTTTACATGTTTTCCAAAATTTCTTCAATAAATTTCACTTTTTTTAAAAAAAGGTAAACTGTAAAATATATAATGGTAATAAAAAAAGAATGAACTACTGATTATATATATATGTGTGTGTATATCTATAAAAACAAGGGTGACTCTCACAGATAAAAAGGTCGAGTAAAAGAAGTAGACACAGAAGAATAGCATTCTGTTTATCTGAAATTCAGAAACCACAAGAACTGGTGTGTGGTGACAGAGATAAGACCAGTGGTTACTCCTGTGGCGATACTGACTGGGCGGAAGCATGAGGGAGCTTTCCAGGGTGATGGAAATGTTCTACGTCCTGTCCTAGAAGATGGTTACTTACGAGGATACATATGTAGAAAATTCATCAAGCTATAAACTTAATATTTGTGTACTTTAGTGTACATAAATTATACTTCAATACCAAAAACAGGGAAAAACATGTAAATGAAGAAGAGATAGGAACAAAGAATAAAAATGAATTTTTTATTTCTAATTTTTTGCAACCATGCTACTTGTATTCCAATTAAAATAAATAATAGAGGTCCAGAAAGCTTTTAAGGGTGTTAGTCAAGAAAGCAGTACTAGATTTGTAAATCAAATTTCTCACACCATGTGGAAGCAAAACCTTTTTGTGACAGTTAACCTTTTTGCGACAGTTTCTGAATCTTTCACTTTCCTCTTCTTCAGAGTCCTTCATATTTTGCAGCATGAGACACTGTACATTTAGAGTATGTTTGGAAATAAACTAATAGGTGAATGTGTAGCAGAGCTTTTCCCATTCTGAGCAAACGTGAATTTTCTGAAATCAGTAAAAAAATAATACTGAAAATGAGATATATGCCACGTGTCTCATATGTTAGGAAATAATTTTCCCTCTTTCTCAGTTCCTTTTGGAAAAATACGATTTTCTATATTTGACACTGTGGTGGACACTAAATACAGGGGTGGGCAAATGGAGGTTTACAGTTGTTTATATGGCAAATAATACAATAATTAATAACAGAAGAATAAACTCAGTTTTTCACATGCTCACAACTGTACACCTACTTTTCCCAATCTGTGTATAATGCAAACTATAATGTTGATGGGTTTTTTTTCGGTCATTCTTCTTAAGGTAGTGCTTACTTTTTGTGAATCAATAAAATCAATATTCAAAAATTATTAGTCTATTATCAAATTCTTACTGAAAAATAAAAACCATTCATACATTTGTAATGATTGCCTAACCACTCTATATTTAAAAACATAATATATCTTAAAAGCAAAACAAGTCCTACCTAATTTATTCAACTACTGAGTGCCTATTACGTATCAGACACTCTATAGCAGGTGTGTCAAACTCATCTTCACTGGGGTCCACATCAGCCTCGAGGTTGCCTTCAAATGGCCGAAAGTAATTTCAGGACTGTGTAAATGTAACTACTTCTTATCTAGGGGTAAGGAGCTGGGCGCTGCTACTGGATAGAACCAAGGTGCCAGGCCGGATAAAACAAGGTCGAGAGCCAGATTCAGCCCTTGGGCCTTGTACTTGCCACCTGTGCTCTACAGGATACTGTAACGAAATTGAGTTAGATATGGATCCAGCCATAAAGATCACAGAGGAAGAGAGGAAAGATACATAAACTAATGGTACTTTACAACAGTCAAAACCATGAGAATGTGAATGAATTAGCTACAGATTAACCTGACAACTGTGCATAGGATAGATAAGGGAAACTCCAGAGTCAAGAGAGCACTGGCAATGCTAATCACGATCTAGAAGTTAATGAGGGACTAGATTAGGGTTAAGGCAATAGAAATATAAAGTAAAGAGCACGAATGATCTACAACAGATAAAATCAGGCCAAAGAGGAAAATCACAGGCTAAGATTCAACATGAATCTTTAGAGGTAATACAGGCACAAAAAATGGCGACAGGACTATCAGATAGTCCACACCCAAAGGCGGAATATAGGAACAGAAAAGGGCCAAGTGGCAATCAACAGCATTATTAGTTGGAATACCACATTAATTGCAGCTACATAAAATTATCCCTTGCATAACACCTCTGGCAGTGAGAGGGGGTGTACGACCACAGGAGGGAGTAATGAACATAAGATCTTAGAAAGACAGGGCAGTGTTCTGGGTGGCTTGTGACACCTAGAAAGAAAGAAAAGTTAATCACCAGTAGATCAGCCACCAAAATATTTAGCCCAGAAATATTTTCTACTTGCTCTTTTACTGTCATGGAAAATTGAGTGAAAATTCCAATGGCAGTTCTTAGCCCTCACCCAAGAGGCTATGTAAAGAGAGGGAGGAGAGAATCTAGCAATTAATTTCAACTATAAAGATGCATATACAATTAAAGAATGAGCAAGCGCTCAAGGGATGTAAATACCATTTAAAACAGAAAGCAAGATCAACAAATGAATGAACATATCCTAAGAAAGGGTTAAAATATAATCACAATATGACTGTAAAATAATTATGTTAACTTCCACTTCTAACTGATATGTAGTAAGTGGAACCAGATGCACCCTTTATTTAAAACTAGAAAACTAGACAAAATATATAAAACAACTGTGCTCAGACATTGGACACAGGCACCATAGACTATGGTCCCTGAGAGTGGGAAAATGAATGAAGGGAGCCCTCCAACCTCCTGGCTTTCGTACGGAGGCACATTCCAGAAATCCCAAGCAGAACATGCCTAAGGTCTTGCTGAGTAGAGGGAACAGAAATGAGAGTTCGAGAAACCTGAGTTTTCCAGAAGATGTGGAACAAAGTTCTGGAGTCCTTCATGAGCTAAGCAGAAAAAAGAAATTCACAATTTTGCATGGGGCTGCCATTAAGTCTTTACTAAACGCTAAGGCATGTGTGCACAGGACGAAATTCTGTAAGGGTGGGAAAAGAATGACTAAGGTGCTATGAGCTGAATGGGCCCCAGAACTCACACGGGGCTGAGAATCATTCAAATTTCCACCAGCCAGTGAGAGTTCTCACTGATCATTCAAGGCATTCAGTAAAAACCTTAGAAGGACCACACCTTAGGGCTAAATTATCTATAGTGTAAAGGTTATGCACTAACACCTACTCTATCAAAACCTGAAAGGACCAAACAGAACTATAAATAATTGCCTAATAGAGTTCAACACTCTTTAAAAGAAGACAACAAATTCCAGAAACCTGACAATGTAAAGATCACAATGTACAGCATGCAGTAATGACTTAAAAAAAAAAAGTATTAGACATACTAAGAAGCAGGAAAATGTAACCTAAAATCCAGGAGAAAGACAACAGAAACAGACCCAAAAATGACAGATAGAATTATCAGACAATGACATGAAAAGAGTTATTGTGACTATGTTCAAGTATTTAAAGAAAAACAAAATGATAAGAAAAAATGAACATCTAGAGATAAATACATACATCTAAGAAAAAAAAAGAGAGAACAGTAAAAGGAAAAAGGAATCCAAAAGAACTTAGAATAAAAAAATCTATTATGGAAACACGTGAACTTCAACTGACTTGAGAAAACTGAAGCCTCTGTAATGGAAAATGCCTTTAATCAATATAACTAACAGGAGAATCCCACAAAGACAGGAACTGTTGGCACAAGGAACTCTGAAAGATGGTGTGAGTAAAGCTAAAACAAGGATAGTTGAAGTAATTCACTCCCCAGATTTTATCTCCCCTTCTATGTAATTTGGTGAGTGTCCTAACTTCTACTCCAGAAGAAATCAGAGGCTTATTAGTCTCTTGAGAGGCTAAAACAGAGGGTTTCTAGATTTAAGGACTCTGGGCACAGTTGAGGACAGGGATAGCACATGGAAAACAGGGGGATTAAGTAAACATGCATATTGGATACTGACATACCTCAGCTTTCCTTACCCAAGAGGCCAAAACCATGGCAAAAGCGGGCTTTTACCTTCTGGGTGGAAGACTAGAAGAATCTTCTCCTGGGACTCTACCAACTCAAGAATAAAGGTACAGTGCTCGCTTCCGCAGCACATATACTAAAACTGGAACAATATAGAGAAGATTAGCATGCCCCCTGCACAAAGATGACACACAAATCTGTGAAGCATTCCATATTTTTCGGATTGTGGAGCGGGGCAGTGCAAGGCTGCAGCTGGCCGGCAAGGCAGCTGATAGCACACTGGGTGGTCCCACATTTGAACGTGGATAAACTGGGAGAAACAACTGGGGAGCAGGACAGACTGTGCAACCCAGGGCCCTAGCACAAGGAAATAAAGCCTCGAATCACTGACTGAAAACACCTGTGGGGGTTGCGGCAGCGGGAGAAACTCCCAGCCTTATAGGAGAGTTCACTGGAGAAACCCACAGAGTCCTAGAATGTACACAAACCCACCCACATGGGAATCGGCACCAAAAGGGCCCACTTTGCTTGTGGGAAGCAGGGGAAGTGACTGAAATCCGGCAGAGAGCAGAGCAAGTGCCATTGTTCCCTGTTGGACCCCTTCCCCATAAATATCGTCACAACACACCCAGGTGGGTTACCCAACCCTGGTGAACACCTAAGGCTCCACCCCTCATTACATAACAGGCCCATCAAGACAAAAAAAATGGCCGAAACGAAAGAACAAATCAAACCTCCAGGAAAAATACAACTAGGCAATGAAGAGATAGCCAACCTATCAGATGAACAGTTCAAAAACACTGATAATCAGGATGCTCACAGAATTGATTGAATTTGGTCACAAATTAGATGAAAAAATGAAGGCTTCCCTAAGTGAAGCAAAGGAAAATGTACAGAGAATCAATAGTGATGGTAGAAAACTGGGACTCACATCAATGGTGTGGAACAGAAGGAGAAACAACCAATCAGAAAAGAAGGAAGAAACAAGAATTCAGAAAAATGAGGAGAGGTTTAGGAACCTCCAGGACATCTTTAAACATTCCAACATCAGAATCATAGGGGTGCCAGAAGGAGAAAAGGAAGAACAAGTGGAAAACTTATTTGAACAAATAATGAAGGAGAACTTCCCCAATCTGGCAAAGGAAATAGACTTCCAGGAAGTCCAGGAAGCTCAGAGAGTCCCAAAGAAGTTGGACCCAAGGAGGAACACACCAAGGCACATCAGCATTAAGTTACTCAAGATTAAAGTGAAGGAGATAATTCTAGAAGCAGCAAGAGATAAGGGGATGGTTACCTACAAAGGAGTTCTCATCAGACTGTCAGCTGATTTCTCAAAAGAGACCTTACAGGCAAGAAGGGGCTGGAAAGAAGTATTCCAAGTCATGAAAGGCAAGGACCTATATCCAAGATTGCTCTATCCAGCAAAGCTTTCATTTAGAATGGAAGGGCAGTTAAAGTGATTCTCAGATAAGATCAAGTTCAAGGAGTTCATCATCACCAAACACCTATTATATGAAATGTTAAAGAGACTTATCTAAGAAAAAGAAGATAAAAAACATGTATAGTAAAATGACAGCAAACTCACAATTATTAACCACCACACCTAAAACAAAAGCGAACTAAGCAAATGACTAGAACAGGAACAGAACCACAGAAATGGAGATCACATGGAGGGCTAGCAATAGGGGAGTGGGAGGGGGAGAAAGGGGAAAAGATACAGAGAATAAGTAGCATAGATGGTGGGGAGAAAATAGACAGGGGAAGTTTAAGAATAGTATATGAAATGTAGAAGCCAAAGAACTTATATGTATGACCCATGGACACGAACTAAAGAGGGGGAATGTGGGTGGGAGGGGGTGTGCAGGGTTGAGAGGAATGAAGGGGGGGAATGGGACAACTGTAATGGCATAATCAATAAAATATATTTTTTAAAAAAGAATAAAGGTACAAACATCGGGAATCTCCAATAAAAGAACACGATCAGATCACTCCTACAGTAAAACTCACAGAGGACAAATCCCATCTACTGGCTCTTGGTCTCCTGTTCTTAACTAGGAATCGACAACCAAATAAGCCCAGGAATCATCTAAAAAAACCTCCTAACATAAATACACAGATTAAAACATACCCACCAACAGAAAATAATCAACTTGCAGGAAAAAAACCACTGTATCAAGAGAAGAAAACAACAAAATTATTGTTGTCCTCAGAGCTAAGATACTGTAAAATCATCACATAAAAATGAGTTCTTTTAAAACGAAAAATCAGGGAACAAAATTAACTCATAGATATTAAAAATATGATAGTAAAATAAAAGCTGTAGAAAAATCATGAAATATCCCAAAAAGTAGAGCAAAAAGAAAAAGACATGGAAAAGGGGGGAATAAAAAAAAAACAAAACAAAATTAGAGGGACAGTCCAGGAAGGTCAATATCTGAATAACAGGCATTTGTGAAGGAGAAGATTATGAAA
The DNA here is from genome assembly GCA_004027735.1 of Carollia perspicillata. Taxonomy (NCBI): domain Eukaryota; kingdom Metazoa; phylum Chordata; class Mammalia; order Chiroptera; family Phyllostomidae; genus Carollia; species Carollia perspicillata. Next base: position 6,718 of record PVKM010042825.1, read on the forward strand.
ATTAGGGAAAGAAACCATCAACTAAGTAATTCTAGACAATTTCCTAGAACAAAAGGATACGAGTTTCCAGATTAAACGGGCCCACCAATAGCCCAGCATCATGAAGCAAAACAGACCTATACCAAGGCACATCACTGTGAAATTTCAGAACACTGGGACGAAGAAAAAAATCTCATAAATTCACAGTCAGAAACAATAATTCACAGCAAAGGATCAGGAATTGGACCAGTTTAAAGCTTTTCAAGAGCAATCCTGGAAACTATAAGACAATAAAACAATGTTTCATTATTCTGAAGAGAAATTATTTCCAACCTAAAATTCTATACCAAGACCAACTATTAAGTATTAGAATAAACATGCAAGACCTCAATCCATGTAAGGTCTTTTAAAAAATGTACTATGATGCATTCTTTCTTTGGGTTTGTACACAAATGTAGGCTCTCCTTGACCACCTTTTATAAAAGAACAAATCTTCATCCTCATCCAGGCTTTCAAATCCACCTTCTCTGAAACACTGGCATAATACAGTTTCTTTTAATCCTTCCAACACGAAGTGCTCTCACTAAAATATAAACTCCAAGAGGGCAAGGACTCGACGTTCACTGATGTGTTCGGAGCACCTAGGAATGTGTCTGGTACACAACAGACCCTCAATACACAATGCAGTGCTCTCACAGAAATAAATAATTTATGAAAGTAGACAATGGAGCAACAGCACAATCAGAGTATCTACTCATGTATGAGGATAAAATGCAGGCATTTTCAGAAACACAGTCTTACTCTGAGATCTCTTTCTGAAAGCAGAAAGAATATTCTTCAAAAGGGGAAGAAAAGATTATTCCCTAATGTAGACTATGGTTTTCTGATTTTATCCTAAGTAGGAAATCCATCCCTCTTACCACCTTAATTACCAGATAAAATCTATCTCTGGTTCTCCTTTTTCACAAAGAAGCAGCTCCCTCTTAATTAATTCAATCTTATTGAAATTCCTTAATAGGATGAATTACTTAATAGAAAACCATCCTGAGAGAAACACAAAACACAGACTTCCAAAAGCTTCTCATGAACAGAATCCGGCTGGGTACGGTTAGGGCCAAGATGAGAGCAGCTGATGCTCCCCTCTCCCCCGCCACGGCAGCCTGGCTGCAGGTGCAGCTGCCAGGCACGGGAGACTCGCTGCTCACAGCAGAGAGTGTCAGCTTTGCACCATAACAGAGGCAGGCTGCCAAAATCAGTAGGCGATAGCTGAAATTAAACTAGAAGTTAACGGAGTAACAACTGCTTTTTAAAACGTGTCTAAACAATTAAGGCCTGTTATGCTTACATTCCCAGATACATGAAGCTTAAAAATATATTTAGTCATCTCTGACAAATCCATTTCACTTATCAAATATTCACAAAATTTGTGTCCTGAGATTTACAGACATAAACTTTTTAGACCTAGAAAATTGACTATGATTTCTTCCATTGCAGAGGCCAAGTCATTCATTTCTTTTAAATCCCAAGCACCAGTTATAGTATCAAGCACACATTACTTAATAAACCCAAACAACCCCCTCGTTTTTAGAAGACACTGAGGTTCAGAAACACGTGGCTACCTCCAGAGTTTTAATGCAGAAGTCAGAACTAGGACTAGCACACGGACCTTACTCCAGACTTTTCTTTCACTGTCTGACCCAAGTCAAACAAAGGTGCGGGGGAGAGCAATAACAAGACTTCGAATCATGAATCATGAATCATGCTGGCTTTTTCACGCAGTTACTAGTTTCCCTAAAAGTTAAACTGAAAGATTTATAAACAATACAATTAGATCTGACCTCTTCAAAGGTAAACTATTTTACACACAGCTAGTAAAAATTCCAAAGATCCTAAATTTTATATCCAAGGACAGTCTCATTTAATCTGCACGAATTCAACATTCGCATACCCCTTTGGAAGCATACACGAATTTAATCTTTCTGCATTGACACCTACCATCCTCAGACATGTGAAAGCAACATTCGCCCACACATCTGCACAGCAGATTATGCGCAGTTACTAAAGTTCATACAAGACATGATGGGAATGTGACTGGAAAGGTTTATAGGGGCTGCACCATAATAGCAATTCTATACTGAAGGCGGTGGGAACTACAGAAATATTTTAAGTACAAAACCGACAAGGATCAGATCTGCACTTTTAAAACTTATTATTATGCTTTTTATCCTTATCTGAGGACTTTTTTTTATTGCTTTTTAGAGAGAGAAACATCAATGCAATAGAGAAGCACTGACTGATGGCCTCCGAACCCTCAACCTAGGTATGTGGCCTAACTGGAAATCGAACCCACAACCTTTTGGTTACAGGATAACGCTCCAACCAACTAAGCCACACCAGCCAGGGCAGATCTGCATTTTAGAAAGACGATTTTGACAGCTGGGATCCCTCTGGCTGCACCCTGTTTCAACATGAAAGATGGTTCAGAAAAGGGACAAAACTGGAGGCAAAGAAACTTTAGGCTGCTTGCTAAAGTAATTCAAGCGAGAAGTGACCAGGGTCCAAACTAAAGGAAGGATGTAACAAACTGGAGAGGTGAGTACGGATTTAAGCAGTAGTGCAATTGGGACCCTGGTTAATAATTAAAAACCCAAAGAACTAAAACCTAAATTAGAGCCATAGTAGTCTTATAAATGAGTAAAAACTTCAAGGTTTACTTAAACTCATAAAAAGCAAGTAAACAATTTTTCTAACATTACCTTCGTGCTGTTAAGACAGTAACCAAAGACCACAATAGTTAAACCAGATTCTCTGAGTGACCAAGTGTCTAAAGGTATCTTGACTAAAACAAAGCCCCTTTGTAATCACCGCGGCCAGCATTCTAGTATGTTACTGTTGAAAGGGAAAGACAGGAAATGAATCAATAAACCTCAGGCACATGCTTGGCCTGGAAAGACACGGCGTATCAAGGAGCAGAAATCTGAAAACAAAGGCCCTGGGTAATTTAATTAACAGGCCGGAAACGGCTGACTGCTGGTTTAATTGTTTGAATAGTGCTCAAATTGTCTGATGAGGTGACCACCCCAAGATTTTTGCACCATTTAGTGCCTATTACCACATGGACAAATAGTTCTAAAGAATGTAGGAATCTTAAATAACTTCTATCAATCATACCTATGGTTCCAAAAGAAAATTTTAGAGTTAAAACCTTATATAGGGGAGGACCAAAGTGGGTTTATAATTCTTTGTATGGAAAACAATACAATAATTAATGAATAATAATACAAGAACAAACTCTGTTTCACATGCTGACAACTGTAAACCTACTTTTGCTCACCCCTGTATCTATAAATAACATAAGGCTCTTTTTAGCGAATTCATTTCCCATTACATGTTCCATGCTACCAGGTCAGGGAAATACTACTTTTCAGAGATGAGCACCAACCACTACATAAAAGCTGGAAAACAGAAATTACTCAGATTAAATGTATATGCCCTTGCCCTGGCCTAGTAGCTTAGCTGCTTGAAGCATTGTCCTATACATCAAAGGGCGTGGGTTTGATTCCTGGTCAGGGCACATGACTAGACTGCGGGTTTGGTCCCCTGGTCAGGGCGCATAGGGGAGGCAACTGACTGTTTTTCTCTCACACTGATGTTTCTCTCTTCCTCCCTCTCTAAAAATCAATAAACATATCCTTGTATAAGGATTAAAATAAAAATAAATGTATATGCCCTTATTTACCATTATACTACGAAGGTGTGGAGTTAGAAGAAAAAATGTTAAGGGTTGGGTGATAACTACCAGCAAGTACTCAACAACTGCTCGGTATACTAGAGTAAGCCAATTTTCTCCCTTGATTTAGTTTGCATTTCCTCATTCGTGTTTATCTCTGGAAGTGTAAACCAACAGAAGAGTCCTTTCAAAAAGCGAACAAAGGAGCACCTCATTACTTAACCTGGCAGTGTTCTTCCGTTGGTTTCACTAAGTAAATAGGAGGTATTAGGCCAAAGTAGACTATGACATCATTCATTCGACAGGTGTTTATAAAAAGCTGTGTATTATGCTAAGTCCTCAGCAGAAGCTTATAGTCTAGTAGAGATAAAAAGATACGCATGGATTTTAGGACTTCCGGCCAAGATGGAGGCGTAGGTGGAAACACTGTGCCTCCTCTCACAACCAAGATTAAGGACAACTAAGATTTACAAACAGTAACACAACCAGAATACAGAAAATTGAACTCCGGAAGTCTGACAACCATTCAACCAGACCGGTAAGAGGGGCAGAGTCGACAGTCGGTGGAGAGGGAATGCAGCAGGAAAAGGCAGTGGCTGGCAGACCCGGGAGCGCTGGGGAGTGTAGGTGGCATGGAGCTTGCAGACCCCAGATGAACAGGGAGGAGACGAGCAGAGCACGCAGGGCAGTTGGCCGACTGCAGACACACATTTGCAAGTAGATAAACTAGGCAAGAGCGGGCAGTGAGATGGACCACACAGCCCAGGGCCCCAGTGATGGGAAATACAGCCTAAAAACACTGATTGAAAAGGTGCCAGGGGAGGCTCCTAACCTCACAGGAGAGGTTGTTGGGGAGACCCGCAGGGTTCTGGAGTGTGCATAGGCCCGCCCACCTGGGAACCAGCACCAGGGGAGCCCAGTTTGCTTGTGGGAGGCAGCAGAGGGGACGCAAATCCGAGAGAGTGCAGAACAGGCACCATTGTTCCCTCTCTGACCCCACCCCCACAGATAGCGTCACAACCCAGAAACTAGGTTGCCCTGTCCTGGTAAACACCAAAGGCTCCGCCCCTCATACGTAACAGGTGCCCCCTGACCAAAAATGACTCATACAGAAGAACAGCTCAGAGCTCCAGAGTCAATACTTTTAAGCGACCAAGAGTTAGTCAACCTATCAGATGCACAGTTCAAAACACTGGTGATCAGGATGCTCATAGAATTGGTTGATTTTGGTTGCAAATTAGATGAACAAATGAAGGCGATGATAAGTGAAATGAAGGAAAATGCACAGGGAACCAATAGGGATGGGAAGAAAACTGGGACTCAAATCAATGGAGTGGACCAGAAGGAAGAAAGAAACAACCAAACAGAAAAGAATGAAGAAACAAGAATTCAGAAAAATGAGGAGAGGCTTAGGAACCTCCAGGACATCTTTAAACATTCCAACATCTGAATTATAGGAGTACCAGAAGGGGAAGAGGAAGAGAAACAAGTGGAAAACTTATCTGAACGAATAAAGGAGAACTTCCCCAATCTGGCAAAGGAAACAGACTTCCAGGAAGTCCAGGAAGTTCAGAGAGTCCCAAAGAAGGTGGAACCAAGGAGGAACACACCAAGGCACATCATAGTTACATTAGCCAAGATTAAAATGAAGGAGAGAATTCTAGAAGCAGCAAGAGATAAGGGGATGGTTAACTACAAAGGAGTTCCCATCAGACTGTCAGCTGATTTCTCAAAAGAGACCTTACAGGCAAGAAGAGGCGGGAAAGAAGTATTCCAAGTCATGAAACACAAGGACCTACATCCAAGACTGCTCTATCCAGCAAAACTTTCATTGAGAATGGAAGGGCAGATGAAGCGCTTCTCAGATAAGATTAAGTTCAAGGAGTTCATTATCACCAAGCCCTTACTATATGAAATGTTAAAGGGACTTATCTAAGAAAAAGAAGATAAAAATATGAACAGTAAAAGGGCAGCAAATTCACAGTTATTAACATCCACACCTAAAACAAAAGCAGACTAAGTGGTCACCTAAAATAGGAGCAGAACCACAGAAATGGAGATCACATGGAGGGTTATCAACAGGGGAGTGGGAGGAGGAGAGAGGGGGAAAAGGTACAGAGAATAAGTAGCATAGACGGTGGGGAGAAAATAGACAGGGGGAGGGCAAGAGTAGTGTGGGAAATGTAGAAGCTAAAGAACTTATGACACATGGACATGAACTAAAGAGGGGGAGTGTGGGTGGGAGGGGGTGTTCAGGGTGGAGGGGAA
>PVKM010042826.1:0-12719 GCA_004027735.1 Carollia perspicillata
CTGTACCTTCGGTTAATGGTGCACCCGACCAAGGAGGCTGGTTTGGGCAAGATCCATTGTTTGCTCTTGAACTATGCAGATGCATTTAAACCCGGGGATAGCCTGTATTTCATTCCAAGGATAGTCTTCATTAGCATATTCAAATGAGCTGTGTGTTGGACTGCACCGTTGCCCCCACTGTATCCCCACGTTGTGCCTTGGGCCCTTCTGAAAGATGTTGAAGTCCTCCTCCGGCCTTCAGACCCACGGCTCCATCGCACAGGCGGTTCTGGAGACGGATCTCAGTGTGTGATGCGGTTCATGCCCGGTTTTATTGAATAAACGCTGGCAGCTCCTTCAGTCTGTTCCAGGGGCTGCTGTGTCGGAGCGCCGCCACTAGAGGCATAGGAAGTCCAGGAACGGGGATTTTCTCTCCTGTAGAGATCCTGCCCCCCGCCCCCCTTTTCCTGTGTAATTTAAAAGAGAAAAATGTGCAAGCCTTATTCATCTTTTAAATATTTTTGTGCTTCCTGTTTTCTGTTCAGTGACCGTATTTAGAGCCAAAAGCACATTTTCACGTAACAGGAGAGTTAGACAGATGCTCTTGTGGTCTGACAGGAAATAGGTGTTGGAGCGTTCCACCTGACTGAGCAACGGTTTTCTGCGTTCTCCCCTGATGGGGATCTGGTTACTTTAATCAGGGAGACGGTTTCCCAGAGGGCCTGGCTCCCTCGCACCTGCCCGAGCACCTTGGGCTCTGGGGCCTCCGGGGAGCCATGGGCTCACCTGTGTGGTCTGTGCCCTGGGGCCACGGGCAACCTCATGTCTCAACCCCCAGCTTTCTGTGTTCTGAGAACACAATTCGTGTTCGTCTGTGCAGTGACGAGTGAGGTTCCCACAAGGCGTCTTACCGGAGGGGCCGGCCTGACACGCAGCTGTCTGCGGGCTGAGCGTCGTGAAGGGAGCACCCAGCATTCCCCTCTCCCGCATGGCTCCTCGTCAGGTCCGGGCAGAAGCCTGGTTCTCACCTCATCCCCTGGGCCTGGGCTCCGGAGCTCTTTCTCAGTCTTGAAGGATGCAGTGTGGGCAATGCGTGGTCATGATTCTGATGTGAAAACATACATTTTTAAGATCTGTGAAAAATTTGTGGGGTTTTTCGACTGGGGAAAAAGGGAACTTTTCCATAATCAAATACACATACATTTTTAGTTCCCCTTTGTTAAAAGGGAAGTCCTGGCGGGAAGTAGAGGTGATCGGTGAAGGCCAACGAGCATCCCTTCTCTCTTCTTGTGTTCCAGTGGCTCTTCGGTGGCCCCGCCCTGTCTGTGGGACTGCCCCCCTCCTCCACTGCAGAGCTGGTGCCCATTTTCCCACAGGCCTGCCCGTCTGCTCTCCCGCTTCCTGTCGGGAAAAGTTGGCTACACAAACGGATACCTAATTGTAAGGTAAAAACGCACGTGGCTTCATTGGGTAAAGGGGCTTGCACTCCTAAGTTGTCAGGCATTTCCACACCGACAGGAGACGGTGCACTCTCTGTTTGCTGGTCACGCCACACTGACCGTCCAGGTGTAGAGAGAGCCTTTCCAGTGTGAGATCTGTCTGCTCGAAAGGACCAGCAGATGGTGGGGCAGGGGCTGTTTTTGTTTAAAACATTTGGATCCTGTAGAGCAATTTGCATTTCTTCAATTGCAAACCCAAATCTAGTTTTTACAATTTTCAGAGTTTAACCCGTACCCATGATCGAAAGATAGCCTTATGTATTATATAATTCCAATGGAAGTTTTAACCGCGAGCTTTTCTTGCTGTTACTGCTTTCAGCGATCATCTTTCTGATGGTTTATTTTGGATTTTGAGTTCAGACTTACTGACCACACTTTGTTTAATTGAAAACTAAACAAAAAAATTAGGGCGGTGCCGTGTCTACACCACACAACTCACCGGGGTGCTTCTTTAATCCGGACACGAGCTTCGGTGCTGAAGCAGCCGGGTCAGCAGTCGCAGCCCTGTGCAGACGGCTGTAGCCAGACAGCGACTGTTGCTGGACCTTTAGGCTGGAGAAGGGTGCTGTTATGGAGTCCCCACTTCCAGACTCCCCGAAGTTCGGTCAATGGAACGCAGGCTGAGCACTTGCAGAAGCCTCCACCGTGTGCGCGGTCTGAACTGTTTTACTTGCTTTCTTTGTGGACAGATCTTTGCAGACAATTCCTTTGCTCTGGACTCAGCGTGGATCTACCCTGAGGACTCACGAGTGTTCCATGGGTATGAGGAGCCTCCCGTACTGGCCAGCCCCGTAGCCTTGTCTCTGTCCAGGCCAGCTCCTGCCCGCCGGTCACTGCCCACTGTGGTGTTAGCGCCGCAGCCCGTTCCAGGTTGGTGCCCAAAGCGGCGAACACGTGCTTTTTTCCTTCTTTTTGCTTTAGCTGCAAGTTGGTTTTAGCTATGGAAACTGTATTTGTCACTTCAATGAAACAGTTTTTAAAAAATTCTTTCAGTAATATATTTCTTATCATGGGTGTGGTTCCTTTGGCTAGAGGACTTGAATTTGGGGTAACTTCTTTGCTGTGTTTTTGGGGTGTGGATTTGTTTTAAGACGAAGCGGTGGTGGAGGGATTTGCCCGGAAGTGTATCTTTGGTGCTTTGCTTTTAGAGGTGGACTGACTCATGGCCGGTGGCTCTGACTGGGGGCACTACATGCTCTGGAATCTCACGTAAACTTGTTCTGGTGCGGGCGGGGGGTGAGCTTCGTGTTTCGAAGCTCCTGGTCTGCAGGACGCGTGGGATTTTGGTGAATTTTGCCTTTACGCTGAGAGTGGCCCTGGGTGCAGTCTGTAAAAACATACTTGTGTGGAAGGTGGATTTCGTTCTGTCTTCAGAGTCTTGTGACCTGAAAACACATTTGTCCTGGAGTGAATTCCCGTGAAATAAGCCCTGGATGAAAGGCGGCGTAATAAACCGCACAGCACCAGGAGGGTAAAATCATCCTATGAATTTTTAAATTGATTTTCAAAATCACTTTAATAGACGATTGTGTCGTAGAAGCAAATGTGGCCTGTGCCACAGTCGCCCTGCAACGCCCTCCATTATGGAGTTTTCTACGACTTCAGAATCACACGAGCTGCCTTGACTCCCTACCCACCCGCTCGTCTCGCTGTGCGTCTCTGGAATTCGGGGACGAGGACACTCCCCTGCGAAGGTGGCGTGTGCGCCCGTGGCCGAGGAGATGGCTCTGTGTGCCTCTGCGTGTGCCCACCTGGCGTGCCCTAGTGTGCGGTGGGCTCTGTGCAGCAGTAGGTCCGGAGGAACGGTCCCGCTGCCTGTGGTTTTCACGAGCCTTCACGCTTCCCGGCTGAAGCCTGACTCTGTCCCTGTCACCGGGCATCACGGGGTCACTAACATTTGCGTGCGCTCCGCCCTCACACGCATCTGTAGGCGTTCTGGGCTAGGAGGGCTGTGTTTCCTGCTTCCCGTGCGGACGGTGAAAGGTGGTCGGGGGACAGGCTTTGCCCAAGGGCGCCGTGGCTGCACATGGCTATTTGCGTATATGTGGGAACAATATTTTAGTGTCCGGATGCCCTGGCAATAACCATTGGCAAAAGAATGAGGAATTTACTTTAAAAACAGATAGATTAGTTAAACTGTTTAGACAAATTCTTCGAGTGAATTTCTGCCTCTCAGCTTGCCCTTGAACATCGTGTAGACGCTTCGCAGGATAAAGGGCACCTTAACCCTCTCCTCAGAAAGCTCACTCTATGGACACGCTAAATATCTACTTAGCCGGAGAAGCTGGCGACGTGGGAAACGTCCAAACCTGCGGAGGGTTTTTAATGAGTTGATTTGAGCCAGACCGGTGATGGTTGCCAGGAAGCAGGATCCCGGGTGCTCCAGAGAATAATGGTTTTGCAGTTTCTCTTATGCATTTGAAATTAAGGAGGGAACCTAAGGAGACTGGGGGAAGTAAGGGGGGGATCGGATTACAAGACAGTTAATAAGATTACTGTTCTCTGGGGCGGCAGCACCTTCCAGGAGGGGCTTTACTTTCCTCTCTCAAAGGTGTGTGGCCCTAGACGCACAGGGACAGCGCACGGGCCGGCAGGCTCAAAACCTCTCCCCGAAGAGGAGGGCTGAGGGGGCGGGGTGGGTGGTGGTGGGAAGAGACTGGACTTCGGTGGTGGTGAGTGTGGGATTCGGAATGCAGACCACGTGTCTCTGAGTCGGACGCTTGAAACCCACGGGGTTTGATTAACCCCTTCCGCCCCAGCACCATCAGTGAGAAAGAAAACAAGAAGCTATGGGCGTGACAGCCCACCGACCAGCCCCATCGGGAGTTTGCGGTCGGACCACCACACGTGGTTGCTCCCTGTGGAGCTCGGCATCCATTCCCAGGTTCCCTCCGGACTGTAAATCAGTCTGAGGGACGCTCCGACGACCACCAGCCTTTCCTTTGGATGGGCTGGTCTCTTGGGGCTGGGAGGGCTCAGTTCTGGGAAGGCTCAGTGTCAGCGCCGTCCTGCAGACACGTGGGCCGCTGACTGGGCATGGGCGACACTGAGCCCAGGAGGCGTACGGCTGAAGGTGCCCCCGAAGGGAAGGCATCGGGCCCAAAGCGTTTCACGGTGGCAATGCTCTGGTCTTCGCCATCCCGGGAACTCTCACGGTGTGGGTTTCTCCTTCAGCCTCTCATTTTCTGCATTTGGCGTCTAGTAGGACACTTTTGTCAGCCACGAAACAGGGCATTAATAGTTACTGGATGCATGTTTGGTGATCACGAACCGCGGGGCTCTGTGGAAAAGCTCACAGAACAAGGATTACTGTTATCAGGACTACTGTCGTTGGCAGGCAGGTGAAGGCAGACAGTCCGTTGTTTTCTGTGTCAAACAAAACTCTGCAGGTGCACAGGCCTTGCCGATGCCGTGGGGGGGCCGCCTGCCTCTGGGGCTGGCAGCGTCTCGTTCCCCAGGAGTCTCGGGTGTCTGCCACAGGCGGGGGCGCGTGTCCGAGAGGAGGGTAGGTGTCCATTCAAGGTCAGGCGCCCGATAAGCTCCCTCCCAATGAGACTGGAGAGTGGCTTCTGTTCACTGTCCTTTCCAATGAACGAAATCCCCAGGTAGCCACCAGTGAACTCCACGGTCGGAGTCTCCTGAGAGCTCCCTGCGAGAGGAAGTGGTTACCTGGGTGGCGTTTTCTGCAAGTGACTGCACCACACCTTGACACTAGCTAGGATGTTTCCTTTCAGTCATGTCGACTCATCAGTTCCTTCATCCACGTCCAGCTTCAATGCTCTGTGGAAATGGGGCTTGCCAGGGAAGAGCCATGGATTGTCCTGGGTTTCCTGTAACCCTGACCAGACCTTTAATTTTCAGCCATTGCTGACCCACAAACGTGGCTTGGACATTTCCATCACTGAGGTCACAATGATCCCCATGAAATTTAATGTGCAGACAAAACTTTCGATGTATTGTGGGCCCTTCCAGAACACCGCAGAGTGATTCCTCCATGCACTGAGCTTTCAGAGAGTGGTGAGACCTGCTTTCCCAATGTTGTGGCCAGCTTCCTTCTCACGCATGCCGAGAGCTTGACTGAGAAGAGTCAGAGGGTCCTCATCTCGGCTGTTGGGTGTCAACGGAAGGCTGACTGTAGTGGGTGGGGCTTATCTGTCGGCCTTGAGGACAGTTTCCCAGCCCACCTTTGTGAGTGCGTCTCCAGGGGAACCCACAAGCCGAAGGTGGAGGAGACCCCTACAGGGCTGCTTCAGGCCCTAGAGGGAGGCAGAGCATCTCAGTCCCCCAGGGACACCCGAGCAAGGGCCAGGGGAGTGTACGGGACTCCACACTTGAACCGCAAGGCTTTCCAAGGCAAGGGCCCCTCTCTCAGGTGAATATCCTTTCACCATTTAAAAAGATACCCTCAACAGATTCAGTAGGAAAGAAACACGCACACCTGAACTTGAAGGCCACAGATGACAAAGCCGGAGCTGACTCCCACTCAGTGGTGTGTGACGTCAGCCTTTCTCTAAGACCGGAAACAAGCACTCTCGCCACTGCCGTTCAACACGGTCGTGGGAACTCCAGGCAAAGCCGTCAGGTGCAGATGCAGGGCATCAGATCAGAAAGGAGGAAGTGAAGTCTTTGTTTGCAGATGATATGATGTGATATATGGAAAATCCTAGAGACTCACACAAAAGGTTGTTGGAATTAATCAACAAATTCAGCAACGTTGCAAGACACAAAACTGGCATTCAGAAATTAGCTGAGTTTCTACATGGTAATGACAAAACACCTGAAAAAGAAATGAAGAACAAACCCATTCACAATAGCATCAAAACCAGTAAAAATACTTAGGAAAACATTAAACTGAGGAAGGAAGATATTTCTAGAAGGAAAACTACAAGACTTGACAAAAGAAATCAAAAAAGTCACAGACAAGTGGAAAGATAGCCCATGTTCACGGGCCAGAAGAACGGATATTGTTAAAATAGTCATGCTGCCCGAAGCCATCTGTAGATTCAATGCAATCCCTATCAGATTTCAATGGTGGGTTTCACAGAAATGGAAAAAAGAACCCTAAAGCACTTCTGGAACCATAAATGATCCTGAATGGCCAAAGCTGTCCTGAGAAACAACAAAGCCAGAGGCATTGCACCCCACAATTCCAACTATAGGACAAAGCCATCGCAGTCAAAGCAGCGTGGCGCCAGCCCAGCCAGAGACGCGCAGGCCGAGGGAGCAGCATGGAAGACACGGCCCAGAAGCAAACTCCCGCCTGCACAGCCGGGCGGTTGGACCAGGGGGGTGGTCTCTGTGGTAAGTGGCGCTGGGAAAACTTCCGCCAGTGCGGAGGAGTGAAGTCAGACCCCCGTCTTCCCGGCTCACAAAACGTAACCCAAAGGGAATGAGACACTTAGACACAAGGCCTGAAATCATCAGATTGCTAGAGCAAAGCACAAAGGAGAAGTCTGCTTGACGCTGGTCTTGGCAACGGTTCTCTGAATGTGACTCCAGAGCACAGCACAAACCGACAAGTCATGTCAAAAAGCGTCTGCACAGGAACGGAGACAGTCAAGACAGTGAAAGGCAACCTGTGGGGCAGGCGAGAGTGTTTGTGGATCGTACATCCGATAAGGGGTTAATGTCCAAAACACGTAAAGAACTCATGCAACTCAATATCAAAGCCCCCAAAGAAACAGAAAAAGATCTGACTAAGAAATGGGCAGAGGAACTGCATGGACATTTCCCAAAGGAGACACACAGTGGACGGGAGACACACAGACAGACAGGTGCACGGGGAGGTGTTCAGCATCACCCGTTGTCACGGAGATGCAGGTCAGCACCTCAGGGAGATGTCACCTCCCACCTGCCGAAATGGGTGTGACCAAGGAGACGGTGTTCACGGGGACCTGGCAAGGACGCGGGGCAGAGGGAGCCCTGTGCACTGTGGCCAGGGGGCAGATGGGTTCGGTCATCATGGAGAATGGCACGGAACTACCATGTGGCCCTGCGATGCCTCTGCTGAGCATGTATCGAAAGGAGATGGAAATAGGGCATTGAAAAGCCGTCTGCATTTCCACGTTCACTGCGGCATCAGTCACGAGGCCGGGCCACGGGAGACCCCCTCGTGTCCACCTGCGAGTGAACGGATAGGAAGATTCAGTGCACGGGACGCAGCTGAGTGTTTTCCAGCCCTGAGATGGCGAGAAATCCTGCCACTTGTGACAACACGGGTGGACCTTGAGGGCGCTACACGGAATGAGGTCAGCCAGGCACAGAAGGACACACACCGTGCGACCTCACTTGTATGTGGGATCTGAAAAAGTAGAGAGCAGGGTGGTCGCCAGCGCCGGGGGTGGGGGACGTGGGGAGAGGCAGGGCAGAGGCACAGGTGTGCAGTTGGGGGGGTTCTTTCTGGGGCTCTAATCTCAGCACCTTATTATCTACCCCAACGCTGCCAAGAGACTAGGTCTCAAATGTTCTCACCGAAGGAGGAAACAGGCAACAAGAAAGTTCGCAAACCGAGCATCCACGTTTCCGCCGTCAGAAACCGGAGAAGGAGGAGCAGTTAGCCTGTAGGAGGCTGAAGGGAGGAAGTAGCAGAGGCGGGAGCGGAAACTGAAGAACCTGAGCCTGGAAAACATGCAGAAAACCAATGAAACCACCAGCTTTTCTTCCTTGTTTCTTTTTCAAAGAATGACCAGCACAACCAAAGCCGCTTTGGCTATGGAGAGTAAGGAACGAAAAGGTCCAGAAGGAGAAGGCGACCAAAGTCCAGAAGGAGAAGGTGGCACCATGGAGCTCAGCACTGGAAATGTGAGAGGAAGACCATGTTGGCGATGGCGGGGCAACGGAGTGAGTGGCCTGGATGACACCAGCGCTTGGTCGGTCCCCAGCCCCCCTGCCATGCTCATGCAGGAAGACCCAGGAAGCAGGGCCAGCGCCCTGTCTGCTGAAAACCTGGGGTCCACAGCCCACTCCCTGCAGCAGGAGTGTGCCCGGCCCGATGGCCTCCTCGCGCTTCTCCTGAACGCCCATGGAGGGGCCCCAGAAAGTCGGAGCAGGAGTGACGTTCCCGGGTTCTTTTTCACAGCTGCATCCCTCAGACTCCAGAGCCAGAGGGTTTTCAAAAAAGACAATCACAGACGGACGATACTTCACAGACACAAACGCAAAATGCCCAGCACGAGGCTAGTGGTGCGCAAAATCAGAGCACGTCACGGCCAAGCGGGGCCTCTTCTGGGGATGCAGTGCCGGCTCAGCTTCAGAAAATGTGTCACTCACTTTATGGAAACGACACAGAAGGAAAACCACATGATCATTTCAACAGATGCAGAAAATACATTTCTGAAGCCCCAAATCTGGTCAGATTTTTAAAAAAACGCACCAACCTCTAATTCCACTCGGAATTAAGGGGGCTTCATCAGACAGAAGAGGGGCGTCTGCGACGGAGCTGCAGGCAAAGTCATGCTCCCTGGGGACCCTGCTGCCTCCCGAGGTGGAGAACACGGCGGGCGTGTGCGGGAAGGCCTAACCCTTGCAGCAGGAGGTGGGGAAGCGCAAAGAGCAGACAGAATGGGGGGGAAGAAACACAACTGCTCAGGGAACATGAGGCCCTGTAGACCACCGGTTCCGGCAGGCGGGCGCGGCGAGGTTGCGGGCCGAGGGCTGTGGGGACTTTCTGCTGCGGCCCTGGGTGGCTCTGGCAAACCACCGGAAGTGGAAACGCACGGAGCACCAGGAACACGGCACACGTACTGATGAGGCTGCTCACAAAGTGTGTGCCCAGGAAACTCGAAGACAGCGGTGGAGAAATCAGATGTCGGCAGAGAGAGAGCGGTGTGCTAGTGGGCGAGAGACGCCAAGGCGTTAGGCGTGGCCCCGAAATTCCAGCTGGTCCTGAATAAAACCCCAGCTTCCCAGACACCGACCAGCTGGCCCTGTCGTGGGTGTGGACAGCCACAGGGAGTGGAGTAGCCCCGGTTCTGGAGGAGAAACCCGGTGTGGAGGACCCAGGAGGCAGTGACTGAATGCTCGTGATGAAGCTACAAGAACGCAGGCTTCGTGGACTTGGCGAAAGCGTAAGGACAGAGATCGATAGAAACAGTAACAGGCCTTCTAGACAGAGTCTCACACGCACGTGCTCAGTCAATTTGGACGACGGTGCGAGGGTGGTTCCTTCCCAACAAATAAAAGGTCTGGAAACAAGGGAGCCCTTGCCTTTGAAACAAACAAATCTTGACCAGAACCTTGTGTCATACACAAAAGTTAACTCAAGATAGACTATAGATGTGGTTATAAGATAAAACCCCTGGAGCCTCTGGAAGGAAGCATAAAAGAAAAACTCGTGATCCTGAATTAGGCAAAGATTTCTTAAATATGACACCAAAATCACAAACCACAAAAGAAAATGCATGAACCAATTAGACTTCATCAACATTAAATACCATTGTTCTTGGAAAGTGCTTTCAATTAAATGAAAAGAAAAGCCAAATATGGAAAGAAAATGTTTGCAAAACATACATCCAGTAAAGAATTGATATCCAGAGCATGCAAAGACCCTCACACGTCACAGATAAGAAAACAAACAGCCCACCGAAAGCGGACCGTACATGCCCAGACACACCGCTGGCAGAGTGGTGAGGACGGTGGGGGGCCCGTGAGAGATGCTCAGGATTCTGTCCTTGGGGAACGCAAGCCACGCCTGCCCGAGAGCCCTGCACAGCGGTCAGAGGCCATGGCCTCACGATGTGGGGAGCAGCCCACACGCGCAGAGCTTTCCGGCGGGAATGCCACATGTCACGGTCTCTTCTTACAGGCACACCCTGTCCTGCACCCCGTGTGTTTCCCCAACAGAAATAGATGCATCTGCCCAGAAGCCTGGGCACAGGTGTCGGCAGCAGCCCCATGTGTGAGCAGCAACACCCGGGGCGGTCGAACTGCCCAGCACCTGGTGAGGGGTTGGCCAGCGTGGGCACGAGCAAACACGGAGTGGGCTGGGGCACACGCAGCGTGCGGCTGGATTCCGAAAGCGTGGAGGTTAGTGGGATGATCTGGGACAAACATCCCTGTCCCTCGGGCTGCCCTGCTCACGACCTAAGACCAAACGCAGCTCCGCAGCTTCCAGGGGTGAGGCGGGGGAGGGTCCTGGTGATGGGCAAGGAGGGAGAGGGTTAGGAGTGCGGACGGCTGCGGACTGTGGTGGTGACGTGACCGCTGGCGCTGTTGAAACTCAGAGAGCTGGATGCCCTGAAAGAGCAGATTTTGCCAAATGTAAATTTCACCTGAATGCACCTGAAAGAGAGACTTACGAGACATGCCCAGGGAAGTGTGTGGATCTTGTGTGGATCTTGTGTGGCTCTGGTTTGGAAGAAGGAATTGCCAGACGACTGGAGGAACCCGGGCGGCGACTGTGTGCTGGGTACTCTCTGGGAACCCCATTATTGCAGGTGTGATGACAGCCCTGTGCTGAGGCTTCTCTTGAAAGAACCTGGTGCTTGGGACACAGCCACGAAGCTCCTGAGGGAAGGTGGGGGCGCGTCCCAGCGCACCTGAGCCCAGCGTGGGGCTGGGTATGTGAGGGCGGCGAGGGGATGCGCTGGGTCTCGGGCAGGTGATGGAGGCAGGTGGTGGGCGCGGGTGTGGGGCTCATCACACGATCCCGTTATGTTACTGTTGGAAGTGTCCACGATGACAATTGAAGGAAAAAAGGGTAAAAAATAATACCAGGAAGCACACGTCAAAAAAATTACAGAGTGACTGCGGGGCCCTCAGCGGGCAGGACGCAGTGAAGCTGAAAGTGGAGACGGACCACCAGGTCATGCCCAGCAGCCTGGACGGTTAAAGACTGACCAGAACCAACCAACGAGGCACTTGAGTCACAAACACTTTCTCGAAAGAGCCAAACACGAAGCGTGCGCAAGTGTGGGCAGCGGCGCTAGGAAGCCGATGGAGAGCTCGGAGGGATGGCGGCGGTGTGGACTGGGGGAGCGCGTGAGCAGGGCCAGTTCTCGCACTTCCAGGCGTCAGGAAGTGAGAGCGCAGGAAAACTCCGGGGAGCGCATGGCCGAAACGGAGGCAGACGTTTAGGGTTTTAGACAAAATAAAGCAAACTGATTAAAATATAGTCAAAAACATTGAAATAGAAAAGGGGATGATAGTATCCAGAGGGGAGAGGGGAGGGAATTTCAGGGAAAAAGGGAGGGGATTATAGGAACAAGTATAAAGGACACATGGACAAAAACTAAGGGGGATGGAAAGGGGAGGGAGGTGGGGAGCACTGGGGGGTGGTCTGGGATGGGAGTAAAAGACAGAAAACTGTACTGAAAAACAATTAAAATAAAAAAAAATAAAAAAAATTCAGAAAAAAAAAATGCTTTCCTCGCCCACAGTCGGAAAAAAATACATCACATGGAGAAACATCTCTGCTCGACATTCGTAGATTTTAATGTTTTAATTCAGTGAACTGTTTCCTGAGAGGGGCGTGCTATTCTGCTTGGATGAAGAGGGGGCGCAGGTGTCAATTGAACCCCCGTCTCTGGCCCCTTCTGCCTGGGCCTGTGTGTGGCGACCCCCTCCTCCCCGGCCCCCCGTCCGAGTCCCCTCCACACCCTGACCCTCCTCGGGTGTCACTGGTAAAATCTCCCAACTCCAAAGAAAACCCTTGTGAAGTCGTTTACCCACATTTCTGATTTTCTTAAACAGCAAAATCAGCTTCCGGTGGCAGGGTCTGGGGAAGGGGCGGCAGGCGCCATGTCCGGCCGCGAAGGTGGCGAGAAGAAGCCCCTGAAACAGCCCAAGAAACAGGCCAAGGGGATGGACGAGGAAGATCAGGCGTTCAAGCAGAAGCAACAAGAGGAGCAGAAGAAACGCGAGGAGCTGAAAGCGAAGGCCGCGGGGAAGGGCCCCCCGGCCACGGGCGGAATGAAGAAGCCTGGCAAACAGCGAGCTGTTCTCGGGACTGGGCCACTGGCGGTCCTTCGTCCCGTTCCTGTCGGAGCATCTGGGTTCCCTGTCATCACATCTCTTGCCACCTGCAGCTGGAATGAAGTGTGGTCTGGGAGCCTGTTGTACATTTAAGAACAAACTTTTGTAAGAAATAATCATAACGATAGTCATGCAGTGGCTCATCTTCTTAGCTCTTCTCACTCTGCCGTTTCAACCTCGGCTGTGAGGTCAGAGTGGGCCCAGCCCAGAGTCCTGTCCAAGTGTGTCCTTCAGTCTCCGTTCCATCCAGAATTCTGTACTGCCTGGAAT
>PVKM010042827.1:0-12685 GCA_004027735.1 Carollia perspicillata
CAGCTAAGGTTGTGACCTACCGGGCTGAAGAAAATCACACCATATAGTTCTTCCAAAAGTCTCTCTGATCACAGGAAACAGGCTTTCTCGTAGGCCCACCGCTGAGTGAGGAGCCCTTACTTAGCTGGATCTCCCTCAGGAGATACTGTATCCAGTGTGTGATTTCGGGCAGCCGTCTGCAGTTTGCTGAGGGTCCACTGCAGAGCAGGACCAAATGCTAAAAGCTGGCCGGTGCTGCACTGAGATCTCATGTGCTCTGCCCATGTACCCCTTCAGTAACTTTTCCGCCAGGGCCTAAAACCTGGCTTTCCAATGCCATTAGTATAGATTGCCAAGGGAGACTTGTGATCAGTTAGAAGGCCTGCCGTTCCTTCTGGGTCAGGCATCTTCACCTGTTAGAAGAAAAATGGGTGTGTTCTTCACGGGGATCGAGAAGGCGGGAAGGTAGTCACTGGGGAATGTCCGACCTGCACCTCTTCCCGCGTCCAGGTAATCTTAGAGTCAGGCATGGAAGCGACAGCTGCCTTAGGTTTCAACCAGGTGTTTTTCAGAGCCAGCTTCTAGGGCTAGTAACCGACACTTGAATTCAGCTAGAAGATCACCGCTTCTCAAGTCCTAGCCTGAGTTAATCCTCAGGACCAGAACCCTTAGTTTACAGGCTGTGCTGTAATAACAGAGATGTGTATTGTGAGCCTTCCACCCAGCTACTTCTCTAGGTGATACGTACTTAGAAAAGAAATACCCTGTGGCCCCTGGTCAGAATAGAGGTTATAGGAGGGAGGTCGGACCCCACTTCTCTGTAAGCCCACTGGGGCACTGAACTCCCCTCCCTTCTCCGTGTCCCCCTGGTTTATTTCCTCAGTTCCTCGGTGTAGACAGAATGCACATCCTTTGCACAATCTCAGCATCGGCTCCCTGCCCTGGGGAGTGAGAGTTCCTGTGACAGGAGGGCCACAGGGAGGCCACTTGGAGCACTGTTCCCATCAGAATGACAAGTAACAGAGCGGTATGTCCTTGGCAGTAATTATGCACATTAGTGTGACCATCGAGGGGAGGAAGATACAAAGGTGGTGACCTGTCATACCCCCCATGCAGAGCACACTTCTGTTTGACCAGGGAGAAAATGGTGGGTCTTGGAGGGTGACGGTGGACTCCCCTACACCCTAATCTTGGGGTGGTCTGAATTACAGCAGCCGTTCCTGAAATGGTCTCTATTGGAGCAACTTAGTGCCGCCTCTGGCATTTGCCACGAAACTACGGTCTAACCACTGCATTTTGGTCCATTTGGGTTTGCAGAGCCCACTAGCAGTTTGCTTTTACCTGGCAGGGACAGGAATAGCTTCATAAATCTGCCCTGGAGATGCCAACTCTATCCGTTTGGTACATGATGTCACCTGAGCATGCCGTGTGGATATAGGGCAGGAAATACCAGCTACATCAATGCCTTGCAAAGACACTTATATTCCAAAGGATGAATTCTGAATCTCATGGAAGTAAAAGCACTTGACTGCTTAGCAACATCCCCAGGGGGACGGTGGGCTAGTCCACGTTGAGATTGCCCCTCCAGTGTTAAGGACAAATGGCTACATCTTGCTTCTACAACTAAAAAATGCACAGTACCGTGTGGCAGAACAGCATATAGCACACGGGGTTGTACTTATTTATTGACTAGGTGACCCGAAGAGCTGTCAGAGCAAAAACAGTCTCTGTCGGAGGCTCAGGCTGCCACCCAAGCAGCTCTGCTCCTCAGCCCTCAGAATGTCTGGCAGACTGGGACACTTACTGAAGTCAGGAACAGTCTGTCCACAAAAGTCACGGAAGCCCACAGGACTTGGGAGCAAGGCCACAAACTCCTTCAGGAAGGTCACTGTTTTCCTGTTGAGAAACAACCCCAACTCACTACCAGTATATTGGGGACCATGGGGTTCAAGGTGCTATCTCATCTACCGATTCATAAAGTCGACCATTTCCAGGCATTTGGATTGTGTGAGCAGATTCCTTCCCAGCCATGGTGCTTTCAATTACACTGTTCCCACACCTTGCCCCCACCAGTCTGCCCCTTTGCCCTCGTGGAGAGTTGTTGGCCAATCAGCTGAGAGTGAAAGGAGCCAAGCCTGGTGTATAGACGTTGATCGCTGCGCACTAGCAGCCAGAAGTGTACTCTTGTACACCGCACCCCTATCAGTGGCCACCTTGGACAGCAGAGGGCAGGATTTCAGCAGGAATCAGGCAGGATCTCAAGCAGTGCCTTTTAACATGACCTGAGTCAGGCTGTGTAACCAGTCACTGGCTACATGTCAGAGACTTGAAAAGAGCAATATTGAAAATAGGCGTGAGGGTTTGAGGAAGGGCTTTGCAAATGAACCTTGAAGATCGGACCTCGAATCCACGGAGATTTAGAACTAAGCAGCCAGGAGCTTACAGGGTCATCTCCTGCGCACAAGGTCTTGTCTCAGCGTTGGCTTCTACAGGAACACAACAGAAAACATGTAAGGCCAGCAGCCTCATTCCACTGGACTTCGGCCCCTCGGGGAGAAGCTTGATTTGTTTTCATGGAAATGGGATGTTATTCTGAATTTGGATCTGCTGTCTTTGCCTATTGTACTTTGGCCAACACTAACATTCATGGACTTAGAACACCTTCTGCTTTGTCGTACATAGGATAGTGCCCTGGCCGAGAAACCCACTTCACAGAAAAGAGGCAAAGAATTCACTAGAGTCTGCAGGAATCATTGCTTGTGTGCGTAATGTGCCCATCTCCCCTCAGACATTGTCTTTCTCATTCTTCTCTCAAACGCCTACCATATGTCAGTCATATCAACCTTTATATTCTTTTAAAAATTAAATTTATTGGGGTAACATTGGCTAATAACATTTTGTAAGTTAGGTATGCAGTTTTATAAAGATTTTATTTATTTATTTATTTATTTATTTGGAGAGAAGGGAAAGGAGAGAGAAAGAGAGGGAGAGAAGCATCAGTGCGTGGTTGCCTCTCGCACACCCCTTACTGGGGACCTGGCCTGCAACCCAGGCATGTGCCCTGACCGGGAATCAAACCCGCGACCTCTTGGTTCGCAGGCCAGCACTCTATACACTGAGCCACACCAGCCAGGGTAGGTATACAGTGTGATGATACACCATTTGTATGTCCACCACCCAAAGTCTAGTCTCCTTTCCTCACCACACATTTGACCCCCTACTTCACCCTCCCCGTCCCCTTCCCCTCTGGTATCCACCATATGCTGTTCGTGTCTATGAGTTTGTTTGTTTTATTTGTTCATTTGTTGCTGTTTAATATCCCACAAATCAGTGAAATCGTAGGGTTCTTGTCCTTTACTGTCTGACACTGCACTTAGCCTGACACTCTGAAGGCCCATCCATGTCGTCTGTCACAAACGGCACTATTTCATCATCTTTCATGCTGAGTAGAATCCCACTGTACGTACGGACCACAGCTTCTGCATCCAGTCATCAGTTGAAGGACACTTAGGTCGTTCCCACGTTTTTGCCACGGTGATTAATGCTACAGAGAACATAAGGGTACGTATGTCTTTATAAATAATATTTTCAAATTTTTCAGGTAGATATCCAGAAGAGGGATTGTTGGGTCATGTGGTAGTTCTTATTCTTAATTATTTTTGAGGAACTGCCATACTCTTTTCCACAGTGGCTGTGCCGGTTGACAGTCCCACCAACAGTGTATTCTCACCAGCAGTGTATGGGGGTTCCTCTTCCTCCACATCCCCTCCGACACTGGTTATTTCCTGTCTGGTTGGTACTAGCCATTCCAACAGGTGTGGGGTTTTGATCGGCATTTCTGTAAACATCCAGGTGCGTTCTTGTTTGGGGGCCTTTGCACTCGCGGTCCCTCGTGCCCGCAGCAGCAACCCCTTTGTGTGGCTCTCGCATTTGGATCACTGAGGTCTCACGGCACCAGTGTCGCCGCCTCAGCAACATCGGTGTCCCTGCCACCCAAAGTAGCTCGCTTGAAACTTCCTATTAATTTTTAAATTTTATTGATATAAATTTGCTTATTTTATTTTCTTCATACTACTTACTGTTCCTTTTTGAGAAAAAGGCCTAAACAAAATTATTCCAGTAAATAATGTGTGTTCAGTATTTACTGAACACCTACCGTCCACCTGAGGTAAAACAGTATCGATGAGATTTAATAATTTTGCTAGAGGTGAGATGCTGACTCAGCAGCAGCCCCGAACAGCAGATTCTGACATTTCGGGAAGTAAAAGCCCTTGTGGGGAAGAACACTAAAGCATGCAAATATTTATAAACAGGAAAGTAAAATTGTTTCATTGAGCAACTTTTGTAAGAGAAAGAAAAAAAAGTACACTGATCGCCACGATGTTGTGCTGTGTTTCCAAAAAGATTAGTGATTATTTCAAGGGTTTGTAATCACTTCCGTGATCACCTTGCAAAGCCTTGCGTCTCATGTTCCCACTTATGGAGAAATCCTCTTCGTACCCTTCTCCTTAAACAGAGGGGAGCTCGGACACCAGCGCCAAGTGTCCACGAGCAGGAGGTGGAGTTGCGTCACAGGAGCACGGGTAATTGAGTCACATTTGTCAGCTCTGGCTCCAGAAAGGTCGTATTCCTAAGACTTATGGGAGCACTGGGATTACAGATGACGTACTTGCCCACTTCTGGTAGACTGTTCGACAAATGCATCGGGACAGGACTGGTCCTAGAAAATTGTTTCCCGAACGGTGTCTGGTATTGATCTGGCCCTCCTGGCTCAGGCCTCTGGGCTGCAAATTTCGCCTCTGTGAGTACAGCGTGAACGGCATCCCCAGCAGCTGTGGGACACGGGACCTCTGGGTTGCCCACCAGGACATGTCAGGGAGAGAATCCAGGTCCTGGCAAGCCTCAGTCTGGGCATCTGTTGTTCGTGGTTGCCCACATCCCTCTTCCTTTCTTCTGTCACAGAATCCTGACGGCTCCTGGGGAGCGTGCTTCCCCTGCTCACAACCATGTGGGGCAGTGGGTTTGCACCTGCTCTGTAATTCTCAGACTGTCTTGTTCCACTGGCTTCTGCGATTGGTTCAGGAATGACTAAGAGACCCCAGACGGGCCAATGAAACTGAAGTCCAGGACTGCAGTTGGACATACCGGAAAAGGAGAATTCCTCATCTGTAAGACTTGGAGGTTGGAGGGTCTCCGCCAGGTGTGGCTGGGAGGCCCTGAGTTGCAGGGAGGCAGTCTGGACGTGAAGTCCACACAACGGGAAGTGGAGCCAAGAGAAGGAACAGGACAAACTCGCAATGGCAGTGTTTAGCACCCGGCTCTAGGCCGGCCGGCTTGAAGCTAGACTTCGCCTAGACTTTGTAGTTATGTGAACCCATACATTTTCCTAACATTATTTTTCTGGACCTAGATGGACTTAAGCTTTCACTTGCAAGTGGATGTCTTCACCCAGATAACATCCTTATGAATTTATTACCGCTCCTCCGCAGCAGTGAAATTTGTTATTGGTATGTACCATCTTCTTTGTTAGATGAATTTCTGATTCATAAATATGGCATATTATAGACCAGGGGTGCTTGTTAGGACTTAGTGGTATAAACTAATAAGGATTTTATCTTAGAAACTGGAACTTGTGCTGCAGCGGAAGCATTCGCCCCATGAAGCCTCTGCACGTACATTTGAGCATGGATGTGGGTCTTCGGGGTTCCTGTGTAGGCGGCTCTCCTTGGTGATTCCCGTCACGGAGAGGCCTGCCGATTTGCAGATTTGGCTACACGTCGCTCGGACTTGGAACTTTGAGCCACAATAAAGTTGATAAGAAGCTGTCAATCATTTTTATGTCACTAAATAAAGCTAAATACCCCATAATCTCTTCAAGCAGTGGAAAGAGGATGAAAAATTAAGTGCCAGAAAACCTGCATCCTCATTTGAAACTTAAATTTTAAGTTACCACAAAAAACTGTTTTCGCCTTAATGAAAAGTTGTCTCTTTGCAGGTAGGAATAATGAATGTGTGGTGTTAAGAGTTTCGTCTAAGGAAACACCAATCCCTAGAACCAGATGCTCTCCCTTGACCGAGGTGGGAGAAACACACATTTACTCATGGGAGAAGCAGCTGGGCATATGCAAGCCATCCACACAAAATAAGCCCGTCTCACAAGTATCGTCTCACCCAATAAACCAATATTCAACCAAGGCTGAGAGAGACGCCCACAGGGGGCCAGTTTGGGAGACCTCTATAGTTTGAAAACGCATACACAACAGGAAAACATAATTCTGCATTGATAAAGTGAATAAAACAAATCATCGTAGTATTTTTCATAAAGCAAACTACAAGAAACAAAATTCAGCACAGTTCTCGGCTGTTAGGACATGTGAGTTAAAAAAGGACTGAAAGTCGGGGTCACCTGCTCACAGGCATGGGTTGGGGGGCGATGGAAATGTTCTGGAATCACGGTGATGACTGCACAACATTGTGAGGACACTATAAATTACTGAGTTATACACTTTGAAATGGTTTAAATGGTGGATTTTATGCCTTGTGACTTTTATTTCAATATTTAAAAGAAAGGATTAAGAAACTCCGTTCTAATGGGTTGACAGCAACCCTGTGTCCTCAGCATAAAAGACAGTGGCGGTTCCCCCAATGTAGCTCCTCTTAAAAACAAGTCTGTCTCCTGAACAAGCACCACATGATCTTTAGGTAACCGAGCTTAACACAGACCGAGCTGAGTCTCTTTCTACAGGTGCCATTACCCGAAGGTAAGAGCAGTGGGGCTTGAGGGCGGACAAGGTCTGGAGTAAAGGTCTGGGAGGGGAGTGCAGAGGAAGGGAGGGAGGTGGAGGGAGGAAGTGCCACCTCCCTGAGCACTGTGAGGCCACTCTGAGGTCGGACAGCAAACAGGGAGAGCTGGAAGGCTGATCTGCCCAGCATGTCCTGACATTGGATTTTGACACTGCTGGCTACCAAATGTGGCCCCACCCGGGGAGGCTGATGGGATCTAGAGATGGTGAGAACAACAATCCCACATGGGGTTGGGTGGGTTGGGGAGGTGACTGAGCACTTACCGAAGCTGGAGAGTCTAGATTCTGGAGATGCCACCCCTGGGAGCAAGAAGGCTCCGCCTGCAGAACTAGACGCTCTGCAACACCCAGTGTGGCTGCAACTGGGACTGGGACTGGGACTAACTAATATTACTTAGACCTCACCTGCCTGGCATGAGTTGCGTAATGACCACAGATTTTTCTTCCAGACTTAGCATAATCATAAAATTATCCTACATTTGCTTAGCACTCTTAAAATACTTTTTTTTTTTCGTATATCTGGATACCTAAACTGAATTCATAAATATATCTTTATGTAATGTGGGCAGTGATCTAGCTGGAAAAGCCATGAATATAAAACACTCAGTTAATGCTTCCCTTGATTTGGGTACCAAAGCAGAGATTTGGGAAGTCAAAGCTGCAGCTGTCATTGAGAAAGGAAAAAATAATTCCAATATCTCCAACCCTAACAACGAAGGAAGCTCTTGGTTTACAATTTTGAAGTTAGAACGTTTTCATCTTAGGCCAGTGAGTGGCACGGGGAGATGTGTTCAGGGAGGAAAGGGCGGACATGAGCTAAAGAGACTGAGAAAAATGGTCACAAGGCGTCTATAACCCGGCAGGTGGCAAGAAAGGGAGGCGGGCAGGGACACCCCAGCCCACCCGGCCCCTGTATATCTAGGTCATTTTCCTTTCTGTTTGGCCTCCAAAAAGTGCCCTGGACCCACTAATAAATTTATTCCTGGATTATATCGAGGGAGGGAAGGAGAAAAGGAGGGAGGGAGGGGAAAAGCCAAGCTCCAGATGTGAGCCCTGATTTGTGAATGGCCTCTCATCCGAATCCCTCCGAACAGGAAATCCGAACAGTCCGCCTGGGGCGCTCTCAGATCTGGGTCAATTCAAGCATAATCTCCCCCTCTCCTCTCCCCCTCAGCCTCTTCTCCTGCTTCCATGTCTTAACACAGTAAATGCATTCTCTCTCCCCACACCCCACAAACACATTTGTTTTGTACGTGTGTTTTGCTTCATTCCCCCTTTGACGCTTCCATCAAACAGGAAAGGAAAGTCATTTCCAGGGCTTCCTTCCCAAGGTGTTGCATTGAGGGACAAGTGGGGAGGGCAGGGCAGGGGGAGGAAGAACAGCTGCTGCCCTCATTAAAATGTTTTTACTACAAGTCTGCACGGGGGAGGCACCTGGAGGAGAGGGTTAGGTGAGAGAGGGCTCTACCCTTTTGCTGACCAATACTCGATGTCCAATTATTGCCTGACAGCGTATCCTAGTGGTATCTTATTTAATGGTGGTGCACTATAGAAGTGCATACTTAGTAACATCCAGCAGTAAGACCCAGCCTATGAAGCACCTTGTAATCCAGTTTTCCTTTAAAATTTTTGTTTGTTTGTTTAAAGGTGTTTTGGTGTGTTTTAACTACACTGCCTTCTATTTGGCTCTCCCGGGCCCAGCCTAAGAAGTCCTGAGCCCTGTCCTCGGACTCCCAACACCTTCACATTTCCTTACAAAGATGCTGCCCAAGGAATTGTGGGAGGCTGGAGAAAGCGTCTCCTGAATCTGGGGGTGACAGCTTCCCTTGTGGAGGAGATGCTATGGCAGTTTTCTTCAACCTCCTTTTTTGATGGAGAGGTGATTGAGGGCGATAGAGGTAATTTGATGTAAGTGCTTTATCAGAGTGATAGCACAGGAACTGGGGAAACAGCTCGGAGTGAGCTTCTCTTCCTTAAGAAACCCAAGGCCTCCGCCGAGCCTGGGCATTGGCTGGCGGAGCCGGCCAGAGCGAGCGCGTGGAGATGCTTCAGAGACACGGTCCCTCAGCAGAGCCTCTCTTCCCCTTGAAAGGGAGGAGCATTAGTAGCCTGAGCCCAGCCTGGGCCCAGGATGGACCGGTTAGCAGGGCATGCCGGTCAGGCTACTGCTCGGAGCCTCTCATCACATCCCCCGTGAGGTTCCCGTGTCTATAACCTGACATGAGGCAGAGGAGCAAAATCGATGTTCGACGGGAAAGACTAGTGGCACAGTTCCAACAGAATCTTGTTTTTGCCTCCTCTTGTCTTTTAATATTTTACCCAATGGGGGAAGCTTTCCCTTTGACCTAGATGGAGTTTCAGACGATTTCATGTTTTTTTTTTTTGGTTTATTCTTATATAATAAACAGAGCTACAGTAACTTGAAGTCTCAAACACTATCTCCATTTAGGAATAAAGTTGCACAGTCCAAACTATTAAATTGTCTCCATCCACAGAGTGGTTTTAGTCCACAAAGTTGAGGCAGTGTGAACAGTAATAGAGAATGCAGTAGTACATAAGCTGAACAAAGGGCCAAGACAGATTTAAGTCACCACTTACCCTATAAGGCCATCCAAATGAGTCTTAAAATTTTCTGGCTAGTTCCCACTTCTACAGTCAGTTCGAGTATTTAGCTAATCTCGGAAATCAAGTGTCCCCTCCCTCTCGGCTCCACAGGATGGACGTGAGCAAAAGAGAGACTGAGAAAAATGGTCACACTGTGTTTATAGCCCAGCGACTCGTTGATGCGGGTGGGGAAGGGAGGTGGGCCATTGCATGCAACACATAGTGTTGAAATTCATAGTATGGACTTGTCGTCATGTTTGATGTTGCCAGGCAAGTCAGAGATGCACACAGTGTGGTCTTTGATTTCAAGCTATGTCTATCTCACTCTGTTATATCTATCTATCTACCTACCTACCTACCTACCTATCATCTACAGATAGATAGATAAATGGTATGGTAGATCATTTGCAGATGGGATCAGTAGACAGATACATACATACATGTGCATAGAAACACACACACACAGATAAAGATATTCCAGTGAGGGTGTAGAGGGAGAAGAGGCTGAAATATGTAATGGAGAACTTACAAAAACCCATATTGGCACATTTGCTTTACAGAGGCAAAGCCCAGTATCTGAGGATGAAGAGAGTGGGTATTGTTATACTGTCTTGCTGTGGAGATCAAGAAACATGACCTAGCGAGCTGTCCCTGGCCTGGCTCCCCGCCCTCATCGGCCAGCCCCGCGGAACTCTACGCCAGCCCTCTGCGTCAACTACCTCCGCTCTCCCTGAGTTCCTCCAACCAGCCTGGTCCCCTCCTCCCTAAGGCCCTGGGGCATACTCTTTCACCTGGAGTAGGTTGTTTTGCTCATCATCACCTCAGAGAGCTTCCTTGGGTCCTTGATGGGGTTAGGCCCTCCCCTCTTCTCACAGCACCCTATATTCTAGATGGTACCCCTTAAAATTGTAATTAAACAACCAATGTAAAATTAGCTGCTCAGTCAGTGGCTTTTGCCTTCCCCAGTATGTAACCCCACAGAAGAAATGTGTCTGTCTTGGTTATCAATATAGTCCCAGAACCTTGAAATGCTTTGCACATAGTAGGTATACAATACATATTTTTGAATGGATTCATAAAGGCGGCATTTAAGATTTTTTCTCCTCCTCTTCTTCTCCCTTTCCTCTCCTTTCCAGCCTAACTCTTCTTATGTCTTCCTTCTCCCGATAATAGTCTTGAGTCTGTACACCTCCCAGTTCCTCCTGTGATCTGCTAGTACCAGTCTTGATTTGAGGGAAGACCTCCCTTTGTTCTCCTCTGTCTAGCTCATTCTGGGGGACATAATCTAGGTGCTGCAAACCATTCCTTCAGAGACATTCTTTGGGGTTTGAGAGGGGTTGCTACTCAATGTGCAATCTTCAGACGGGAGCCTCGGAGACACTGGGGAGTTTGTTTGAAGTGCAGCCGAAACTCCACCCCGGGCCAGAGTCCACCTTTTACCAATATGCTCAGGTGATGTGCCCAGTAAGCAGTACTTTAGAAGAGCTTCTCTACCAGGATTAGATGGGTGGAGGAGAAAGCCGGTTCAGTCGTGTGATGTATCAGCTGTCTTCCAAAGAAGACCATGAGACGGAGTTAGATGTGCAAGAGGTTTGTTGGGACGGAACAAAAGAAAGATAAAAGAACCTGCAGAACTCAGCAGGGGAAACCTTCAGACCGAGGTGCTGATCTGACCCCAGTGAAAGGGAAGAGAGGAGGAAGAAGGGTTGGCTAGGAAGTGCCTCCGACTGCAGTGCGTTGCTTACGGAGACCCAGCTGACCCGGTGGGGAGATCAGAGCGAAGGCTGCACGGTAGCAGAGTCTGCCCTGGGCAGAAAGGGCCCAGTCCCTGGAGCCCTGGGGTGCTCAGTCACTGGCAGAGGGCTGCCCGGGAAGAGCGCAGCCTCCGCATGAGGCCAAGGCAGAGCCTGAAGGAGGCTGTCAGCCAGCTAACTGTACTCCTTGAAGCTAAAAGTAAGTTCTTGCTTTAAGGGAGACCCTAGCAGTATACGCCCATGGCTGCCACATGTGACATCTGAAGGTAATTTTGCAAAGATCTATGAAAGCTAGCCAATGTGTAGAAAGCAGATTTGAGAAAATACCCCATTAAAGGAAGCCCAACTTCCGTGCTTTCTCAGGACTGTTCACGTTGTACTGATTCTTCAGGGAACAGTCTCCCCAACAGCCCCTGGAAGACAAGGTCCAGAGAACACTTTCCCTTAGGGAGCTCAGGGAGAGCCCGTGTGACCCAATATGGTGTCCCTGTATTTATAAGACGCAGTGGCCATGGGTCTCAGGTCACCCTCTGCCAGCTCAGTGAGCCCCAGGCTCCCCAGGCGCAGACCTGATCCTGACTGGCCGCCTCGGAGCCAGAGAAAACAAAAACCCAGAGGAGCCGGAGCAGGAATGGCAGAGGTCAGAGGTGTGGTGGACGCACGATGCTTCCACACACTGATTTTCACTTTCATGCCCCTGCCTCACTCACTCACATCTGCAAGCACAGCCAACCACACACTTCAAGTCACACTCAATGAAAACATTTACACCTGCCAAGTTCACATACCCTCATGTGCACTTCAAAAACCACACACACATGTACCCCTCCAACCCTGACAGGAGCTCGTATGTCCCCACCCTGCTATTTCGACAGACCCTTGTGCACCTGGTTCCAAGTCTCCCAGACATCCCCTATGTGTAGATCATGGACGAGAGGCTGTAACATCTACATACATAAATCCCCCACAACACGCAGGGACAAAACTAATCAAACAGGCATTCAAAAACACAGTGACTTCATGGGAACTGAAAACCAGCCAACATCTGGAACTGCCACACCTGCCTTGAAAGAGATTTCCCTTGACTATAGGTGCCCCCTGAAACCCTGCAGGAGCCAGGGCGGG
Organism: Carollia perspicillata; assembly: GCA_004027735.1. Lineage (NCBI taxonomy): Eukaryota > Metazoa > Chordata > Mammalia > Chiroptera > Phyllostomidae > Carollia > Carollia perspicillata. Next base: position 12,266 of record PVKM010042827.1, read on the forward strand.
CAGATGGCTCTCACCAGGATCTCTTTACCCCTCCTCCCCTTCCCTGTTAAGGTATTTGAAGATGGATTTGTGCAGAGGGCAGGAGGGTTGTGTGACGGCAAGGATATGAGACGGAGCAGCAGATATCCAGGCTCCTGCAGCGCTGGGTGCCTGGGTCTGCCTGGCCGACCGCTGCTGTCTGCACTGGGAAGGGGCTTTCCCGGGGCCAGGCGGGGACGCTGCGAGGTGTCAGGCGGTTACCTGATGGTGGGTTTGTAGGTATGTGGGAAGAGAGATGCTACTCCGTTGGTCTGGAGATCTATCTCTCTATCTATCGATCAATCTACCTACCTACCCACCTACCTACCTACCTACCCACCTACCTACCTACCTACCTACCTACCTACCTACCTAATCTTTCAAGTCCCGTAGCCCTCCCAA
>PVKM010042828.1:0-12696 GCA_004027735.1 Carollia perspicillata
GTCTCACTGCCCGCTCTTGCCTAGTTTATCTGCACGCGAATATGTGTCCATAGTTGGCCAACTGCCCTATGTGCCTTGGGTGCTCTGCTCGTCTCCTCCCGTCTCCTCCCTGCGTCTGGGGTCTGCAAGCTCCACGCCACCTATGGCCGGGCGCCCAGTGCTCCCGAGCCTGGCAGCCACCACGTTTTCCTGCAGCTTTCTCTCTCTGCCGCCTCCCGACTCCGCCCCTCTTACTGGTTGGGTTGAATGGTTGTCTACTTCCGTATTTCAATTTTCTGTGTTCTGGTTGTGTTATTGTTTATAAATATTTGTTGTCCTTAATCTTGGTTGTGAGAGGAGGTACAGTGTTTCCACCTACGCCTCCATCTTGGCCGGAAGTCTTTGTGAACTTTTAGAGTGACATAGCCAAGCCATTAGGTACTCCACATATGTGAAATTTTTAAATACCAACAAAGTTTGTTACTTGAGGATCTTAAATGTCTTTATGTGGTGGCAGTTTGCTTTTATAATTCCAAGAACGTCTAGCGGGATAAACAATATAAAGTTAATGTCGAATGTTTTCTGTTTTAGGTGTTCATTTACTTGCGAATGTTTGCAACTGACAGTGGATTTGAAATACTACCCTGTAACAGATACTCGTCAGAACAAAATGGAGCCAAGATAGTAGCAACGAAAGAGTGGTAACTATTATAGTAGTGTAAACTCACAAAGTTATTTTATTTAAATTCTCTCTTAAATTACTGTTGAAGTGTTAAGAAAGTCATAGGAAGGGATGAAACCGGAGCTCACTGTGGAGGAGCCAGTGCAGGGCCAGTGCCTTAGCCGAGAGCTCAGGGTGTGTTGACTTCTTCATCCCCCTCCTTGTTGTGTGGAATTAGGAGTCTGAGTTGAACCAGATTCTGTCTGTAAGCCGAGGTGCTTTTTTTAAATTGAGACTGGGTGCCCGCTTAATGATGGAACTAGAAAGGCTGGGGAGGCCAGGATGGGAAGTCTGGTTTCCAGAGTCAGTCCTTTACTGGCCTAGAGGAAACGTTATACACCAACCCTTCCTTCATGATCCTAGGAAGTCGATGGGTGGAAACTTGCCAGCACATTGCCTGCTTCAAAAATACGCATATGTGTCAGCTTAAATGGAAGTCATACCGCTGAGCCCCCTAGGAGGAATAGCAGCCATACGAGAGAGAGAGAGAAATGTGATCGTATCTTCTTTCCTCTAATGCCTGTTCCCTACCTTTTCTCCCAGAAGAAATGTGTAGGCCCTGTCATAGACCATCCTAATATATTTTATAGCAGGAATTTTAGGGTCAGGTGCCTGAAAATGGAGTGGGCAAAGAGCGTTACTCCTGGGCTTGGAAGGATGTGTACGTGAGTGCACCTTGTGTGTCTCCCAGCAATATCAGGCCTGCTCTTTGGCTCCCGGGGCCCCCTGAGGTGGTGAGGGTGTGGAGGTCTGAGATCTCTGGGCCAGAGCTGCACTATCCAGTACAGTAGCTGCCAGCCCCATGTGGCTCTTGAGCCCTTGAAATGTAGCTAGTCTGAGTGGAGCAGTGCTGTAAATATGAAATTGTGTTTGGGGTATAGTGCATGGGAACATATTACTAAAAGTAATTTCACGTGTTTCTCTTTCACTTTCTTAAAGTGGCCATTAGACAATGGAGGACTCAGTGCTGGGCTTTCGTTACATGTCTGGGTGGCAGCCTCCCAGCTCTGTGTCCTCATAGCTCTTCCCTGCTGTTGCACTCGTCTGGGTCTCCTTCATCCACTGCCCGCAGGGTGAATTCAGTGCATTGGGGGTTTCAGTCCTTTCTATTCACAAACACTGCACCGGGTGCTGCAGGGCATTCAGAGACGGAGGTGGGTTCCTGTCCTGGAGGGCTTTACAGCCTCTCTGTGGGGATAAGGCAGCTGCACGAGTCACCAGGGCAAAGGCTTTGGGGCTTCCAGGTGGGGATCAAAATCAGCCAAAATACGCAGAGCCAGGTCTTCTCAATACTTGGTATTTATTGGACAGGGTTATTTTATTAAAGAAGCCTTATTATTTATAATTACTAGTAATTTTTAACATCACATATTTTAAATAGGAAACGAAATGACAAAATAGAATTACTGGTGGGTTGTATTGCCGAACTTTCAGAAATTGAGGAGAACATGCTACTCAGACACGGCGAAAACGACTTCAGTGTCATGTACTCCACGAGGAAGAACTGTGCGCAGCTCTGGCTCGGCCCCGCCGCGTTCATAAACCACGGTGAGCGCCTTCCTCGGGGTGTGGCACTGGTGTGGGCGGCACGTGCCGCTCACAGTGGGGATGGCCGTGTCCGACCGAGGGAGGCCTTTGTCTTCCTCTAAAGGAGGGTTAGGAATGTAATTTCCCCCACAAAGTTGTTAAATACTCCTGTAGTTCTAACTTGAGACGTAAACTTCTGTCAACTTTGTATACTTATATGGAAAGCTTATTTCAGATTTCTGTAATTGTTCGTGTTTCAGATCTTATCTACAGTTAATTGACTTTATCTTTTGGACATTTTTCAGATTGCAGACCTAACTGCAAGGTAAGCACAAAAATTTTATTTCAAGTATTTAGTTTCTGCTTCAGGTATGAGTTTCTTACTGAGTTAATTTTATTTCAGTTTGTGTCAACTGGTCGAGATACAGCATGTGTGAAGGCTCTCAGAGATATTGAACCTGGGGAAGAAATTTCTTGTTACTATGGAGATGGGTTTTTTGGAGAAAACAATGAGTTCTGCGAGTGTTACACTTGTGAGAGGTATGGTATTCATTAAGATGTTAAGCTTTTTCATTCTTTTAACCACCTGATGATCATGGGCATTAAATCACATTATCTGGTCACTTAAATGCAGGGGTAGTTGTGTACATTAGAACATTGCATCCAGTATTGAATGCATAAACAAAATCAGAGGATCCAGAACTTTTAGGCACATTGGCACCTGACCCTTTAAAATCCTACTGTTACCAGCGGTTATTCTTACGAATGGATCAGAATTCAAACACGTGTAAGAGGAGAATGGGAAATACTTAATACACATGCACACACACAGCCAGGATGGGTTTGCCCCAAAAATGGCAAGTGAAGTTCCACTGCTGACAGTTCTGTACAACCCTGAATTACCAAGCTGTGTCCTCTGGAATTTTTGTTTTGAGGCATATACTCTTTATAATTCCTAAGTTCCGTCACTTAGTGGGGAACCTCTCTGTGTGACCCATTGAGACTCTGGCGTCCTTGTGGGAATCCCCCAGGTCTGCTTTAGCAGCACTGCTGTTCAGCACCTTGTTGGAGGAACCTCTGCCTACCTGAGCTCCCAGAGGCAGCTTCACAAGCTCATCCGGGTGGAGCTGCAGGAAGGGTCCATCACAACCTCGTGCAGACTGTGTAGGCCACACTGCCCAGCAAACCTGGGCTTGTTCGGCCCATTTCATATACCTTGCACTGTCCTGGACACCACTGATCTCGACTCATTCAGTGCTCACAGCCATCCTGCGAGAGGGCAGTAGTGATTGCCCCTTGCAGGGGCAGAAACTGAAGTACAGAGCCCCAGTCAGCCTAACTTCAGAGCCCTCATTCTTTTCACTTTATGTTGCTTTTGCAAATATGAGCAACAGTATCGGTTAGTACTACTTCTCTCACCGAAAACACCCAGCCTGTAGTCCTAGGTGGGCAGCATGGTGGGTTCCACAGAGGCCTCATTCTCTTCTTCCTGGGTAGCCAGAGGTTTCCCCTGTGTTCAGGGGGAGGATAAAACTTACCTTTTCTGTATAAAAGTGGTATGAACATTGGTTGGATCTTAGACTCGTCCACAAAAAGACTCTTTAATCTATGAAATAGCTTAACTATAGTTGATCAGTGCTTTAAAATCATTTTATGGAGACAACACAGTGCAGTAGAGTAAGTGCCTGAGACCCAGGTCAGACTGCCTGAGTTGGCGTCCTGTGCCTCTGCACTTCGTTAGCTCTGAGATCTTGGGCGACTCAGCTGCTTATGTCCCTTAATTACCTGTCTGTAATGTGGGAAAAACACTAGAAGTTATTTCACATAAAGTATGTAGAACAGCACATAATTAATGCTCAAATATTAACTATAAAATTGCGTTGTGGTTTCTGGTTATTATTAGAATAGAAACCCTAAGAAGTCAGAGATTTTTATCTCTTTTATTTACTCCTATATTCCCCAGCATCCAGAATAGTACCTGGCACATAGTAGGTGCTTGGTAAATATTGGCTAAATGAATGATTGAATGGAGCAGATGATGTGCTAATAAGGTGTTAGAGGCTGTCCTGAAAGTGTAACTACGTACACAAGACTCCAGACCAGGACTGAAACAGCTGTTTTACTAGTGCAGAGCTGCACGCACCATCATGTTCCCTAGGCATGTTAGTTCTCATTATTGAGCCTTGGTTTTTCATGGGTCATTTGGGGTCATCCCTCCTACTTCACAGGCTGTGTATGAGCAGTAGGTAGAAACGTGCAAGTCCTTCCCAAGTGGAAAGGCCTCATACACAGAACAGTATGCATGGCTGTTGTCACACTGTGTGAGCAGTTTGATCTGAAGGTTGGCTGCAAATGTTGTTCAAATTCTCAGGACCACCAGTTAGGTGAGAGGATGAGATGAGCCAGAGGAACTCATTCAGTTATTCATGAGATACTAACTGAATAGCTACTTTATGTTAGGCCTGCATGTGCATGATAAACTAGACTAAGCACAGTGTCAGTTGCAAGGGTAGTGTAAACACACATCCATACTCACACCGTGCTGGGTGCTGGAAGGTGAGAAGAGGTGGCCCAGCGAAGGGCAGAGAGTGGGCAGAATTTTACAGAGGTGCTGAAGGAGCAGGTGAAGTGTCCAGGATGCATCGATGCCTGCATCTGGGCTGTAACCACCCTGACACCACAGCGATTGTAGCATGTTCCTAATCAGCGCTACAGATTTCACTCTGGAAATTGGAGGGATAAAATCTAAGGAGGGACCAAACTACTGTAAAGCTTATGTGAAAGTATGATTGATAGCCAAGAAAAAATTTCTAAAGTAAAGGGAGATTTGCCTTAACAGGTATTAAAAGATGCTGTGAAACAATTGTAATCAAAACTTGAGCCCTGGCTGGCATAGCTCAGTGGATTGAGCATGGTCCTGCGAATCAAAGGATCACGGTTCGATTCCCAGTCAGGGCACATGCCTGGATTGCAGGCCAGTTCCCTGCAGGGGATGCACGAGAGGCAACCATACATTGATATTTCTCTCCCTTCCTCTCTAAAGATAAATAAATAAAATTTTTAAAAAATTATTTAAAAAAACACCTTGATATTTACTGGCCAGAAATGGGCAAGTAGCTAAGAGGATGTGAGCAGAGTCCTGAAACAGAGGCCAGCATGAGGGCGCAGTATTCCATCTGCACGTGGGCATCCCCAGGTGCCAAGGGCTGGCTTTCCGACTGCAGCACTGATTGGTGCCCCCTGAGTCCCGCCTTGTTCAGGGGTCAGCTGTCATTCATTATGTGTCTGGAAGAAAACTGAGCTAAATCCCGATCTCACACTATATTAAAATAAATTCCAGATGGATTAAGAATTTGAGTTTTGAAATACAATGCAAAACTATTAGAACAATTTAGGAGAATATATGTCTAACATTGGGTTAGTAGTATTCTTTTGAAAGAAGACAAGAAATGGTAAATACTGAAATTTTGAATGGCTGAAAATAAAATCAAGAACAAACAATAAACCGAAGAGGGAAACAGTACACACACGAAGAGTTAGTATTAAAATAACAAAAAACTCCAGTAAGCTCATGGGGAAAGAGAGACTGCAGTAGTAAAGAAAGACAAGGAGGGTGCTGCAAAGAAAATGATGACCAGAAAGAAGGAAATTAAAACAATCAGGTGTTCATTTTCACTGTCAGTTGACAAAGTTTGAGGGCTCTACTGCATATTGCTGGTGAGAACGTGGAGAAACAGGTATGATGTTACTAAGGCCATGAATAGCTGTAACCTTTTGGGAAAGTAATCTGGCAGTACGTGTCAAAAGTAAGTGTACCATTTACTCAGCAGTCAGTCCCATATGGAAGAATCTGTCCTGTGGAAATATGAGCACTAGTTTATGATTCTGGTTTCAAGAGCAGCGTGGCAGCTGTGTTCATGGCGGCAAGCTGGAAAGATAGCCCGCAAGGTTCAGTGTCCACAACTTTTAAAACATGTTCTGTTCCAGTTGATTTGTCTGTGCTGTGATGATGGTAGAGCTGGTTGCTGAGCGAATGCATGTATTATCCTGCTGATTTGGCTCACTCAGAAAACGCCGACGACGTAGATAGGAGTGCAGACTGGGGTAAAGAGGTGGAAGCTGAGGTGCCAGCAGGTGGGGAGCCCTGGTCCCTCAGGGTTGTGGGGCTGCAGGGGGTTGGGAAGCACCATCAGTTTCCACCTTTTAGATGTTTATGTCCTGGGCAGTCTGGCTTGTTGCAGCAAGCCTGAGCATGCGTCACTCTCCTAGGTTAGAAAGAAGAGGCGAGGGTAGTAGAGAAGCAGGTGAATAGTAGAGTTTTACTAAAAAAACAAACCTTCTAATTTCCAGATAAAATAATTCCACTACAATTTATTTTGTGTTTAAGCATAATTTTAAGTGTGGCTTATCTTTCAGAAACGTTATGTGTTATGGTAAAAGGACATGGACTATCTGAAAATAATTTGTTACTTTATCCATATAAAATGAAATGGCCTTTGGGATTTATGGGTTTACTTTCTGAAGTATTTTGGGGTGGAGTTGAGTGTAATTGGTTGCCTGGCTTGGTGAGACTTTCCAGTGCACTTTTTGAATGAAAGAATTGAGGCAGTCCCACAGTAAGTTCTTTATTGTTTTTACAAACGCATTAATAAAAATTCTAGGTGCCTTCAGTGAAGGTGAAGAAAGCAGAAAGTGAGAATTCTCACCTTATCAAAAATAGTTTCCGCTTTAGGGTTAGGTCTGTGCTTCCTAGCATTAAGAGTTAGGAGTGTGGGGAGAGAAAAACACTCTTGTTATCCCTTAGCAAAAAGTCACACACTCATTGCTTCGGAGGAGGAAATCCTGAAGGAAATCAGTCACACGGGGTCTCACACAGGGCAAGATTGCTTTCATACCAGAGGGTATTCACAATTTGACCACAAGGTCAGAAGCTGTTACTATATGGCTTTTCTTTTAACAAGCTAAGGCCAATAAAAGGGAAGCCACAGAAGGCAATTTTAGCTCAACAGATTTCTCACTTCTTAAATGCAACAGGTAGTGCTTTTTTTAAAAACCTCTTTAGTGTATAATTTATTCTTTTGAATAGAGATGAGTAGAAATTTCCCTTTATACACTGAATAAAGCAAAGATTTGCAAAACCAGATTCATTTAGGAAGTTTAGGAACTCTCCTGTTAAGCATCCTCACTTCAGAATAATTTATATAAATACCAATAGTTAAAGCAGGTTAGAAATCATTCTTATCCTGTGGTAAAAGCAAGTCTTTTAATGTCTTTTATTTAGTAACATTTTATTAACTTGATTATGGTCATTTATTCAGTAACTTCAAAGGAGTTACTTAACAGGGTGTTTTTGTTCCCCAAGTCAGACTCTCACCAAGATGGCCAGGCCTTCGGATACAGAATTTCATTTGGGGCTTGTTTGTATCGGGTCTTAGGCTCTATCTAAATAATGACTCGATTTATGGAAATTGTCTGGTTTCTTTTTTAATTGCTTAATTCTCAGTTTTCAGTAATGCAGTGTTAAGTTGTGTAGAACAAAGCTGGAATATAATTAACAGGTGGGTTATTTAAGCCACAGTTTAGACCACAACATATTTTTATATGTATACAAAAATAGTAAATTTCATCAACCAGTTTTGAAATTGAAGAATTAGTTATTTATTGTTTTCTACACATAATTCTACAGGGCCCAATAGCTTCTCGTGGGCAATTAATAATTGACAGTAATCATAACAACTTGTTGTTAATTTTATATAACATTTAATTTCTTTGGAGAGCCCTAGCCCTGGCAGACCCCGGGGGGGTGGAGGCCCCCTCCGCTCATCACGTCTGTGGATCGGATGGGCCTGGAGCCCACAGCCTGTGGTTAGTAAGTACGCTGCTTGTGTGACGTGTGCTCTTTTCTCTTTCAGACGAGGAACTGGTGCTTTTAAATCCAGAGTGGGACTGCCTGCGCCTGCTCCTGTTATCAATAGCAAATACGGACTCAGAGAAACAGATAAACGTTTAAATAGGCTTAAAAAGTTAGGTGGCAGCAGCAAAAGTTCAGACAGTCAGTCTGTCAGCTCCAACACTGATGCAGATACCACTCAGGAAAAAAACAATGCAAGTAAGTAAGGGACCTGATAAGCGTATCTTTTTTTGTTTTTGTTTTTTTGTGTTTCAACACAATTTGTTTCCTGAAGTGTGTGCTTCAACAGTTTTGATCTTTTAAATATTGAGAGACACCCTGGGTCTTCAGCAGCATCACAAGGTTCTAGAAATGATCTGCCCACAAAAGCGGTCTGTGTCCCGCCTGCAGATTCAGTGCGCTCGCCTAGACCGATTGCTCTGCTTTTCTTGAATACTTGGTAACTGGATTTTACATGCTTCACCATATGTTCCAGGGTCATCATATGTATCGTGCATGTCGTACGACACGTTATATGTGGCATATATGTGTTTGTGTGTGTATACACATTTGAGAGCAACATTCTCAAGGTGTTTAGCTTCACTGCAGTGAAGTGGCTCTGAGCAGCTAGGACGGGCGGAGTTGCACAGGCGCACACGCATCCCCACGCCCAGCCCACTGAGAGGACGGCTGAGGGACTTGGGGAGCTCGTAGCTTCTGGCTTCGAGGTTTGCTTGCCCTTTTCAAAATGAACTGGCCCAGTTCACTGCCCATTACCAGATTCAGATAGTGATAACGGAGCATTTTAAATGTCCCTGCACTGTGACGTATTAGCCGCTACCAAAAAGTAGCAAGGTGAGAAGGAGAAAAGAAGCAAGCTTTAAGATACCAGTTGGGGGTGTGAGGGACAAGACCTAATGGAACTGGAAAAAGAATGAAGAATACAGAGAAAAGAAAGAGAAGAAAGCCTAAACGACAAGGCAAACACATCGTCTTGGAGCTTGGAAGTCCCGGGGCCATTCTGAACACTGCCATTTTCCATCTGGGTAACACCAACTTTCTCTGGGCCCACTGAAGTAGCAGGCTCCTTAGTCTGACTTATCTCTGACGGGGATCAAGTTTGAAAGTTTTGACTTGGTGATCCCCAAAGTCTGCCTGTTTGGGCACTAAATGTTTATAGATACTTCTTGGCACCTAAATATCCTCTGAGGTCTGGTTATTTTAGGCTCTTCTCCCTCTCTTCACGTTTTCAGCCCAGCACTGGGTGCTGCCCTCCCTTGCAGAAAATCCCGAAGAAAAGGGAAAGTGTCTCCCATGACGGCGAAAGTCAATGACGTGAATTCCCGAATCTGCCTGCTGCTGGGAGTCAGAGGACAGACGTAACCTCTGTAGCGTAACAGTAATCCTGTGCATCTAGTCCCGTTTATAATGTCCAGAGTGAAGGGGACACGAGCAGTTAGTCCATCATTCGCTGTGGACTGTTGGTTCTGATAATAAATGCGGCATAATCAATGCTTGTGTTCTGAGTCTGGTTCCTTGGTGACACTGGAAACTTGTGAAACCTGTATGTGGAGACTGCCACAGCGCTGTCCCCATCGAGTGGCTGTGTGGCATTCCGGGGGTGTTTTGTGTCTTTATGTATTAACTGTTTCTAATGTAAAGATTCTGAATTTGGTACACTGCAGTTTAAAAGATTAGAATACAAATATTTTTTGGAAGGTGTTGAGTGTGCTTATGCTACGTGAGCATCAGGGAATATTTATCAATAAACCAAATACTTTTTTTAAAAAATTTTAAAGTTACTTTTACAGAGAAAGGAGGGGAGAGGGAGAAACATCAGTGTGTAAGAGAGAGCCATCGATTCTCTTTTGCACACCCCCAGCTGTGGACTTGGCCCACAACCCAGGCTCGTCTGGGATTTAGCAGCTGACAGGAACTGCTTTGCTTGAGCAGCATGTATGTTCTTTTTAAAGAAACATTTCTGCATAGTGGAAAGCAAAGTTATTTCTTCCATGCAGGTCCTTTTTCACAAGGTATGTGAGAGCGACAATCTGACTATTTGCTTTAGTGTCCAGAGAGGGGAGACAAGAAGAAATTGTTTTTACAAATTTACTTCACAAGCCTGAATTATGCCATTATTGGAAGATTCTGGTTTTTTAGGTCTCTTGTACCTGGATGGCTGGGCCACCCCCTGTAGTCAGTGCCCTGACACAGGATGTGTGTCACTGCAAATGCCACAAGTTGGCACAGGACCCAGAAGACTTGGCCAGTGCGTCAGGTCTCTGAACTGAGGAGAGCCTGCTGTGGAGGTAGGGGCTGTTCACTGCTGTCTAGCCTCGCCTGTCCCGGGTAGCACTCCCCGACCTGAACACGGGGTCCGCTTAGGGTCCTGGCCCAAGGCCTGCTCCCGGCAGCCACTGTCAGTCTGTGTTGGCCACGTAAGGTGGAAGCTGCTGGCTCGAGTTCTGAGGTGTCAGCTGTGTGTGGTCCTTGTATCACCTCGGTTCACACTTGACAGTGTGCGCACCTGGGGCTTTCCCATCCAGATGCAGCCCTGGCACTCAGGAATCCTCGATGTCATTTTGCTGCTCTTGTATCTGGCTGTAATTTCTGACACCCATGCAGGGCTGCCTTATGATTTTGAGGACACCCAGAAATGACCATGATGGCCATGCTGTGGCTCCCTTACCTGTCCCATGATTTGGGACTGGCATACCTTAGAGGCAGTGCCTAAGAACTTGGGATCTTGCCCTGGCTGGTGTGGCTCAGTGGATTGAGCGCCGGCCTGCGAACCAAGGGGTCATTGATTGGGTTCCCAGTCAGGGCACATGCCTGGGCTGCAGGCCGGATCCCCACTGGTGGGCACTTGAGAAGCAACCCACACATTGATGTTTCTCTCCCTCCCCCGCCTCTAAAAAATAAATAAATAAAATATTTTTAAAAAAAGCTTGGGATCTTGAACCATAGAGCTCAGTGTAAATCCCATCTCTGCCCCTCAGTAGATGGACAGTCTTAGGCACACGGGCCCGTGCAAGTGTGGTTCTCACACAGGTGTAATGGCTCTTCAGAGAGTGCTCATTAGCATCAAGAGCATGCTTATTTGGCCATTTGCACAGCACCTGCTATATAATAATTGCAAAGAATGTAGCTCCACCTAAAACTACTGTTTAGGTTTATGCATTTGGGGCTTGTCCGGGACAGTAGGGAAGAGAGTCACAGATGGTGTGTCAGTGCAGGCACCAGGGTGGCCACAGTCGGAATCCTTAGTCTCTTCTTCAAAGATTTTGTTTATGCTTAGAGGGGGAAGGAGGGAGAAGGGGGAGAGACGTTGATGTGCAAGAGAAGGGTCCATCAGTTGCCCTTGCGTGCCCCCAACCGGGGGACCAAATCCACAAGCCAGGCCCATGCCCTGACCAAAAGTCGCACCAGTGACCACCTGCTTTGCAGGATCATGCCTAACCCACTGAGCCACACCGGGCAGGGCAGATCCTTAGTCTCTCATCTCAGTCACTTTGCTCTCATTTCTGCCCAGCTCGCATACGTCTTTTTTTGTTTTAACCTTCAATTTCATGTACCCTTTTAGCTGGACTTTTGAAGAGAGAATGCTTTTTAGGCAAAAGGAGAACACACTGTCACGACATCAACCTAAGTGGGATCTCTGCTAAAACCACCTGTAGCCTCAAATGCTCTATTTCGTGCTATTGCAAACACACACCCAAGCACTTTGTGAGTGATTCACGGCCGTCAGCTAACAGTGATTCCCTGGGAAAGGGGTATTGGGGGTGGGTGGGTGGAGTCAGGACCCAGAATCCCCGTAAAACAAGACACTTCCAATGGATTAAAATAGGTGCCCAAGGACAGGGACGCTCAGGTATTCTGAGGCACAAAGCAAGGGCTTCTTGTCCTACACAGAAAGTCATGACGGGCGCCCTAGGAGAAGTGTTTTCCTGAGTTGAATTTTAAAGGAGGTGAAGCGTTCACCAAGTGAAGCATATTCAAAGGAGAGGGAATTTTATTTTTAAAAAAACCGCCCTGGCTGGTGTGGCTAGTGGATTGAGTGCAGGCCCGCCCACCACAGGGTCACCAGTTTGATTTCCAGTCAGGGCACATGCCTGGGTTGTGGGCTGGGTTTCCAGTAGGGAGTATGTGAGAGGCAACCACACATTGATCTTTCTTCCTCTCTTCCTCCCTTCCCTTCACTAAAAATAATAATGGTTAAATAAGTATATCAGGGCCCTGGCTCGTATGGCTCAGTGGATTGAGTGCTGGCCTCCAAACCAAAAGGTTGCCAGTTTGATTCCCGATCAGGTCCATGCCTGGGTTGTAGGCCAGGTCTCCAGTTCAGGGTGTGTAAGGAGCAACCAATGAATGTTTTTCTCGCACATCATTGTTTCTCTTACTCCTTTCCCCTCCCTCTAAAAATAAGTAAATAAAATATTTTAAAAATTATTTTAAAAACATTGCCCTGGCTGGCGTAGCTCAGTGGGTTGAGCATGGGCTGCGAACCAAAGGGTCACAGGTTTGATTCCCAGTCAGGGCACATGCCTGGGTTGCTGGCTGGGTCCCTAGTGGGGGCCAC
>PVKM010042829.1:0-12694 GCA_004027735.1 Carollia perspicillata
TCCTAGCTATATCCCGAAGAGATGAAGTTTTGGTCTTGACCAACACAGCTTGGTTGGAGCATTGTCCCGTAATCAAAAGATTATGGGTTTGATTCCTGGTCAGGGCACATGCCTAGGTTGTGGGTCTTCTCCCAGTCCCAGTGTTTCTCTCTGGCATCGATGTTTCTCTCTCTCTCTTCCTTTCTATCTGAAAGCACTAGGGGAAAAAAAAGTGTCTTTGGGTGAGGGTGAAAAAAGGAAGTTTTAGTCTTGCTGCAGGGTGGGGTGCCAGGCGCTGAAGAAAGACTTCATGCGTTGCAACTGACTTTTTTTTTTAAAGATTTTATTTATTTTTAGTGAGAGGGGAAGGCAGGGAAAAAGACAGGGAGATCAATGCACAATGTGCGAGGGATACACCTATCAGTTGCCTCTTGTACTTGTTCCAATCTGGGGACCTGGCCCGCAACCCAGGCATGTGCCCTGACTGGGAATTGAACTGGTGACCTTTTGCTTCACAGGCCCGTGCTCAGTCCACTAAGCCACACCAGCCAGGGCAATTGTGTCTTTTTTAAGAGAGCCAGGTACTCCCTGCAAAGAAGAGCAGGCAGCTCCAGTGCCCTTCTTAGTTCTCATCATCTGTTGCCCCCTCAGCAGTCCTGGGGTCAGAGTCAGGGTCCCTTGACATCCATAGGGCACAGTCGGGGTTCCCAGGAGAGGGCTGGGGCTGGAGCTTTGTCCTAGACAAGGAAAGGAGGTGGCATTCATGCTTCTAGCCCCTGCTTCATTTTGGCAAACTCTGAGTGACAGCTGTCTGTCACCCAACTACAGCTTTTCCCTTGAAGCTGTGAAGTCTAGCTTTGGAAGAGCTGGGTGGTGCTGCTCAGAGGAGGGACAGAGCCAGGAGACCACTCACTGCCGAAAAGGCCACTACCCACACCCAGAATGCTGGCCCAGCCTTCTGCCCTCACCCAAATGACCAGGCCTGCCCCTCACAATGAGGCCGATTAATGGACCGAGGCATCGGTGTAGCCAGAGGAACGCCCCGCTGAGAACTGGGTCTGGGTTCCTCCCCTCCCCAAACCCTGCATCAGACTTCCTGGGTACCCACTTTTGGTCCTCCCCAATCCCTCGTCCCCAGGGAGGCCCAGTGTGGGCTCGGTGGTCCGTGGTTTCAGTCAGGGGATGGTTAGGACTTGGGACCTTAGGTGAAGGTGATTAAAGACGAGACAAGATACCCTGGCTGGTGTAGCTCAGTGGATTGAGCATTGGCCTGTGAACCAAAGGATCGCGGTTTGATTCCCAGTCAGGGCACATGCCTGGGTTGCAGGCCAGTTCCCAGCAGGGGACGCACGAGAAGCAACCACACATTGATATTTCTCTCCCTCTCTCCTCCCCTTCCCCTCTAAAGATAAATAAATAAAATCTAAAAAAAAAAAAAGACTAGACAAGATACCTGCTTTCTCAGAGGGTCACGGGGCAGGAGCCAGGTTGCAACACAGCTCCCAAAGGCTCTCATGGCATCTCCCCAGCACCTCCCAGGGCAGCAGAGACTAGGGAAGCAGGTTCTTCAGCTCCCCAAACTTCCTGTGGCAGCCATCTGAACTTGTCCTCTTGCTCCTTGTGAAGCCTCACCTTGGTTTGAATCACCTTGTCCCTCTCGCTCACTGGATCAGAGATCTCTGCCTGTAAGGCGCTGTCTCACTGTAGATTCACTGATAGAGAGGAGGGCTGCAAGGGGAGGGGAGGTCCCTGACCTGACTGACCATGGCCCCTTTGCCCATCCTCACTTCAGGCTTTTGTCCTCCTGTCAAACCCGCCTCAGCAGCATTGCTTTTATAACGCCCCAGGGTCACAGGCTGTGCCCAGGGGATCCTGATAAGTCACTGTTCAGGGCTTTAAAATAGACACTTTCCCACCTTACCCTCTGCTGCCCCTTCCCCAGCTGGTGCCCTCAGGTACCCTTTCACTGGGTGTAGAGTTGGATGAGAAGTCCCCACCTCTTTTGAGGAGTCCAGAGACTGTTCCATTCACTTTCAGTGCCAAGAAGGTGTCAGCTTGTAGGCAAAGCAGTTGGGTTTCTCCAAGGGAAAAGAATCACAAAGCACCAGGCTACTAGTTCTGTCTTCCACGAGCTATTCAACAAGCATTTGTTGAACACCAACTACAATGTGCTGCTTCACTGTGCCAAGTGATACTAAAAAGAGAAGATGCTCAGAAGCCACTTTACCTTCGGCACTGCTCACCAGTACATAAGCAGAAATTGCCCACCTCTCTTACCATCCATGTTGTTGAGTGCAGCAACCCTTTTCACTGCTGTGTAGTATTCCATTTATGACTACATCATGGTTTATATATCCACTCCACATTTGGACATTTGAGTTATTTCAAGTTTGGGGCTATTATGAAGAAAACTACCATGAACCTTCTTCTATGTCTTTTGAGGGACCTACATACTCATTTCTGTTGGGTATGAGAATTGCTTGGCCATAAGGTAGGCATGTGTTTGAAATGCTTTCATAGATGATGCCAGAGCTTGCCAAGGTGATGGTACTTATGTATACTCCCGCCAATGTTGTATGCAAGTTGGTTTGCATACAAGGATCTGGTCCAGCTGGAATGGACCATATCCTTGTCAGTCCTTGGAACTGTTAGTCCTTTTCATTTTAGCCATGCTGGTGGCGGTATGGGAATAGCACATTGTGGCTTTAACTTGTATTCTCTGGGGAGGATGACATTAACACCATTTATGTACCCATTGGCCATTTAGATATCTTCTTTTGTAAAGTGCCTATTCAAATCTTCTGTTCCTGTCTTACCCTTCTTTTTAAAAGAAATTGATTTTAGAGAGAAGGGAGAAGGGGAGGTGGGGGGGAAGAGAGAGGAAGAGAGAGAGATTGATGTGAGAAAGAAACATCAATCAGCTGCCTCCTGTAGGTACCCTGACCAGAGACTGAACCCCCGGCCTTCTGATGTACAGGATGCTGCTCCAACCAACTGAGCCACCTGGTCAGGGCCTCTACTACCGCCTTCTAAAAATTAGCCCTGGCTGGTGTGGCTCGGTGGATTGAGTGTCGGCCTGTGAACCAAAAGGTCACCAGTTCAATCCCCAGCCAGGGCACATACCTGGGTTGTGGGCCAGGTACCCAGTTGGATGTGTGTGAAAGGCAAATGATTGATGTATCTCTCACACATCAATGTTTTTCTCCCTCTCTTTCTCCCTCTCTTCTCCTCTCTCTAAAAATGAATAAATAAGATCTTTAAAAAAATAAAAATCAGCCCTGGCTGGTGTAGCTCAGTGGATTAAGTGTGGGCTGTGAACCAAAGAGTTGCCAGTTCGATTCCCAGTCAGGGCACATGCTTGGGTTGCAGTCCAGGTCCCCAGTAGGGGGCACACGAGAGGCAACCACACATTGATGTTTCTCTTTCTCCCTCCCTTCCCCTCTGCCTAAAAATAAATAAATAAAATCTTTTTAAAAAAACGTATAAATAAATAAATAAATAAATAAATAAATAAATAAATAAATAAATAAAATTAGAATGTGTCATTATTGATCGGTAGGAACTCTTTGTATACACTAAAGACAAGCCCTGTGTCAGTTATATGTGTTACCAATATTTCTTACTCTATGGGTTCCCTTTTTATTCTCTTGATGGTTTATAATTTTATAGGCTCAATAAATCTATTTTTTCTTCTAATATTAGAATTTTTGTGTACTCTTGAAGAAACTTTTGCTTGCCCCAAGATCATGAAGATACTCTATTTTTTCTCCTAGAAATTAATAGTTTTAGCTTTTATATTTAGGTCCGTGATCCGTTTTCAGTTCCTTTTCTATGCAGCATAAGGTTTGGGTTATTTGTTCCTGCCGTATGTATAACCAGCCAGTTACTTTAGCACTGTCGTTTTCATGTTGCCTTTTCACTACTGATTTGCTTTGGTGTACTCCTTGGTAGAAAATCAGTTGCCTTCATAGGTGTGATCAGTTCTGTATTCTCTATCCTGTTCCACTTGTCTGTATTTCTGTATTTTGGGTAATATCACACTGTCTTGACTATTGTAACTGACAGGCAACCCTGAAATCAGACAGAATTAACTTTGTTCTTTTTCAAAATCATTTAAGCTATTACAAAGTCCTTTGTATTTCTACCTAAATTTTATAATCAGCTTGTTCATCTCCAGGCCAAAAAACTTGCTGGGATTTTTATTGAGATTATATCGAATCTATAGATCAATTTGGAAAAGTCATTTTGCAATATTTAATCTTCCAATCCATGAGCATGAATACCTTCCCAATTATTTAGGTCTTCTTTCATTTTTCTCATTAATCTCTTATCATTTTCTCGGTAGAGGTTTTGCATGTACATCTTTTGTTAGATTTATTCCAAGGTATTCAGTGACTCTTTTGGTTTTGTTGCTATTTTAAATCATTTTTAAACTTTCATTTTCTAATTGTTTGTTGCTAGTATAGAGAAACACACAATTTATTTGCTTTTTGTCCAGGAACTTGCTAAATTTATTTACTTTCAATAATTACTAGAGCCCTGGCTGGTGTGGCCCAGTGGATTGAATGCCACCCTGTGAACCAAAAAGTTGCCAGTTCGATTCCCAGTCAGTGCACCTGCCTGGGTTGCAGGCCAGGTCCCCAGCTGGGGGTGTGTGAGAAGCAATTGCTCAATGTACTGTCACACATTGATGTTTCTCTCACTCTCTTTCTCCTTCCTTGCTCCACTCTCTAAAAATAAGTAAATATCCCTGGCTGGTATAGCTCAGTGTATTGACTGCGGGCCTGTGAACCAAAGGGTTGCTGGTTCGATTCCCAGTCAGAGTGCGTGCCTGGGTTGCGGGCCAGCTCCCCATCTGGAAACACGAGAGGGACGACCACACATTGATGTTTCTCTCCTTCTCTTTCTCCTTCTCTTCCCCTCTCTCTAGATAAATAAATAAAATCTTCGAAAAAATAAAAATTAATAAAATCTTTAAAAAAATAGTTAGCAGATCCTTTTGGACTTCTCACATATACAATCCTGTAGCCTAAAATAATGACAGTTTTGCCCTGGTCAGGGAGCTCAGCTGGTCCCAATACACCAAGGTTGTGGGTTCAATCTCCGGTCAGGGCACATACGAGAATAAACCAATGACTGCACACAAGTAGAGCAACACGTCGATCTTTCTACCTCTTTCTCTCTCTCTCCTTCCCTTCCTCTCTCTCCAAAATAAAACATAAAACAATTAAAATAAAAAATCATGTATATAGCCCTGGCTGGTGTGGCTCATTGGATTGAATGTGGGCCTGTGAACGGAAAGATCACTGGTTCAGTTCCTAGTCAGGGCACACGCCTGGGTTGCCAACCAGGTTCTCAATTGGGGGTGTGCGGGAGGCAACGGATGGATGTTTCTTTGGCACTTCGATGTTTCTTTCTGCCTCTTTCTCCCTCCCTTCCCCTCTAAAAAGTATATAAATACATTCTTTTTCTTTCTTTCTTTTCTTTTCCTAGAGGGAGCGAAACATCAATGTGTGGTTGCCTTAGGAGTGTCCCCTACTGGGGACCTGACCTGCAACCCAGGCATGTGCCCTGACTGGGAATCAAAGCAGTGACCCTTTGGTTCACAGGCCAATGCTCAATCCACTGAGTCACACCAGCCAGGGCTATAAATAAAATCTTTAAAAAACCTCATGTATATAAAAAATAAAATAATGACCATTTTTGTTCTTGCTTTCCAAACTTTATACATTTCTCTTTCTTGCCTTGTTGCACTTGCTAGGACCTCTAGTACAATGCAGAAGCAATGATATAGTGATAAAGAAAATCCTTGACTTGTTCCTGATCTCAGAGGGAATGCACTCAAAATTTAATCCCGACACTGTTTTTATTTTTCTTTCTTTCTTTACTTTTCTTATTCTTTCTTTCTTTCTTTCTTTCTTTCTTTCTTTCTTTCTTTCTTTCTTTCTTTCTTTCTTTCTTTCTTTCTTTCTTTCTTTCTTCCTTTCTTCCTTTCTTCCTTTCTTTCTTTCTTTTTTCTTTCTCTCTCTCTCTCTCAGGGAAGGGAGGGAAAAAGAGAAGGAAACATCAATGTGTGGTTGCCTCTCTTGTGCCCCCTTCTGGAGACCTGGCCTGCAACACAGGTATGTGCCCTGACTGAGAATCGAACCAGTAACCCTTTGATTTGCAGGCTGGATGATGATGTTTTTAGATACTCTATCAGAATAAGGAAGTTCCCTTCTATGCCTACTTTGATGAGAGAGGTGATTTTTATCAAGCTTTTTCTCCCTATGTTGAGATAGTATATGGATTTTCCTGTTATTCTGTGTATATACTGAATTTCATTGATTGATTTCCAAATGGTAAACCACCTTGCATTCCTGGAAAAACACCTTCATTATAAGATATTATCATTATTATTTTTTTTAATTCTCACACAGGGATATTTTTATTATTGATTTTAGAGAGAGAGAGAGAGAAACATTAATGTGAGAATGAAACATTGATTGGTTGCCTCCCGTACATGCCCCGACCGGGGTTGCAACCCACAGCCTTGGCATATTGGGACAACACTCCAACCAACCGAGCTACCCAGCCAGGGTCTATATGATTTTAATCTTTTAAAATTTACTGATATTGCTTTATAACCCAACACATAATGGATTTTGGTAAATGTTTCATGTACACTTAAAAAGTTGTTTTTACCCTGACTGGTGTGGCTTCGTGGCTTGAGTACCAGCCTGCAAACTGAGAGGTCGCTGGTTTGATTCCCAGTCAGGGTACAGGCCTGGGCTGTGGGCCAGGTCACCAAATTGGGGGTGAGCAATAGACAATGTATCTCCCACACATTGATGTTTCTCTCTCTCCCTTCCCCTCTCTCTAAATGTAAATAAATAAAATCTTTTAGGATAAAAAGAAAAAAATGTGTTTTCTGCAGTTGCTGGGTATAGAGCTCTACATAAATCAGTTATATCAAGAGGATTCATCACGTTATTTTAAATCTTCTAAATCCTTACTGAATATTTTGTCTGCTTGTTCTCTTATTGAGGGAGTTGTGTTAAACTTCTGTGTGTGTAAGTTTGTCTATTTCCCCTTTTAATTTTGTAATCTTTTACTTTGCATACTTTAAAAGGATGTTATTAAGTACATATATATTTAAGATAGTTATATTTTCCTGTTGAATTGACTCTTTTATCATCATAAAATGTCCCTCTTTATCTCTGTGTCTTCCAGTATACTTAGTCTGCTATTGCTATTAGTATAGCAATGGCAGCTTTCTTTTGGTTGGTGTGTTCATGGTGTATATTTTTTCATCCTTCCCCCCCAATCTTTCTGTGTCCTTATACTTTAAATATGCCTCTTTTAAGAGACTAGAGTTGTCTTTAAAAAAGCCAATAAGGCTCTGACTAGTGTGGCTCAGTTGGTTGGGTGTCATACTGCAAAGTGAAGGGTTGCCGGTTCAATTCCCCATCAGGGTACATGGCATCCCATATGATAACAGGAAGAACAACAGCAACAACAATAATATAACAGGTAACACTATAGCCAAAGAAAATAAAAAATTTGTTCTTACTATATGCCAGACATATATATATATAAATTTAACCATAAGTATGAATATAGATAAACACTGAAATAGATACTTTCTGTTCCATACTTTGTGTCTCTCAGCCTCTCACCTGTCCAGACTCCTAACTTCCTGGCTTCTCTGACACCCCTAGGGAAGGCTCTTCCTGTGTCCAACTGCCCCCACCCCCCCCCGCCCCACACACAACACACACAATCTAGCTCATTAGTGTAGTAGATCCCTAAGTCCCTTGTCTCCTTCCTGCTGCCTTAGTGTCTCTGCTCTGACCTGCACCACTTGGTAACTCCTTGAGGGAGATGGGACGTCAGGGATGGACCACAGCTGCTCCGTCCTGACCCCTTAGCCATAGCGACTAAGTCCTATGTCCATGCCTCCAACCCCCGAAAGTATGCAGCTTACGTGTATCCTAGGTGGGAAAGTTGCTCAGCAACTATTCGTTGAAGTCGAGACGAAAGAATAAAGATCGAATGGTCTTATGATTATATGAACACAGATACAAAAGTAAAGCCATTGGTGCTGAACAGGATTCCCTCGACCGTGGGAAAGAACAAGGGACTCCAGCCCCTTCTCAATTCCTAACATCCCTCCCTCTTCTTCTTTCCCATCACGCCAGTAGGAATCTGTCCTGGGGAGGTGAGGAGTGACAGTGGTGGGTTCCTTTCCATCTGTAGGAGCAAAGGTAAAACCCTGCTTTCTTTGTCATCCTCGCCAGTCCCCTTGCAGATGCCACAGAGGTGCCCCACTCTCTTGCTCACGCTTGCGCGCAAACACACACGCACACACTCCTTCCAGACTGGGGTGTCATTGGGTATCATGGAGAAAGGTGGAGGTTGGTAGGGGTCTGCATCCTGTCTTTACCTTGCTCTCCTTCCCAGCCTCTTGATGTTCCCCCATCACTCTCCTCGGCTGCAGAACAGAAGGATTCCGTGGCTGGCCCGTGCGCTCCCGCAACTTGGTCCCGGGTTACTCGCCCCGAGGAACGCACCCAAGTGGAGATCCTATCAGCTGACGGAGACACCCTTCCTTTCCTGCCAAGGAGTCACCTGGAGTGGGGCGTGGTCCCCACCCCGTTTTGATTGGGTCCCAGGTTTATCGTGCTTGAAGCCATTGGCTGCAACATCTGTCGTTCCTGAGTCTGGAGCCAGCTTTTAAGAGAAATTGGGGGACTGAGAGGGCCGGGAACAAGCTACAGCATGGGCGCAGGCGTTGGCAGCTCTGAGGTCTCCGAGGTCTCTTGGCACGTCAGCCCCGCCCCCAGGTCGGCTGCCTCCAGCCCGCCTGTGCACCCGGGCTTCGCCTTCCAACAGTCTCTCGAGGTCCACGCGTGCGCACTAGCCTAGTCTCGCGCCCCCAGGCGGTGGGCGGGGTGGTGTGTCAGGCTTGTGGGCAGGGGGCAGCGGGGCAGGGGGACAGTGGGGCAAAGTGGGAGCGTGGGAGAGTAGGGTAGGGCGGTGATGGGGAACCAGGGAGGAAGTGATGGGCTGCGAACGAGGGCAAGGGCTAATGTCTGTGGAGAAAAGGGCTCCGTTTGGTTTTCGGCCCGGAGACAGGAGGGAGCAGCCGTGTAAGCCGCACAGGGAGGCGAGGGGGCACGACAAAGTCCGCGGCCAGGGAGACCAGGCCCTGGCCCACGGGTGGTTCCAAATGGAGCAGAGGGGCACAGATGCTGCGAGAAAAAATGTGGATGTCCTGGAACGGGCTTGTTATGTTTGGGAAGAGAATGGAGCCCCTGAGTAGGAAGACCCAAAGGCCTAGGATGTGGGATCTGAAGCTTGAGTCTGAGCACTGGGGACTGGAAGATGCAGAAAAGACGGTCTTGAAAGAGAAGTCGGCCCGAGTCAGGAAGGGAAGAATGTGAAGCTACGGGGCAATGTAGCAAGTGCATTACAGGTTTCAGCAGGTTTGGGGAAAGGGAGCCCAAAGGAAATGTGGGGAAAGCGAGAAGTCAGCCGCAAAACAGGGGTTGAATTCGAGAGTGCAGGGACTACAACAGGATCTGGGAGGGGGTCTGGGCTTAAAGAGGCGTTGAGGTTCCCCGGGGTGGGGACCAGTGGAGAGGACATGAGATCCAGAGGATAGAAACTAGGGCATAGTGAGGAAGAGCTGGGTACAAGTGGATAGAAACTGAGGTGGAGTGGGGAGAAGCTGAGGTCAAGTGGTAAGAAGCAGATTGAAGAGAAGCCAAGTGGAGAGAAGCTGAGGTCAAGTGCAGAGAAGCTGGAATCCAGTAGGGAGCAGCTGGGGACTAGTGGAGAGAAGTTGAAGGGCTCAGGAATGGGAAGCATAAATGAAGAGAAAATTGAAAGATTGGTAGAAGTTACTAGTGATGAAAGAGCAATAGAAGGTACTAGCGCTGAGATGGAAATTCCTTTGAAAGGGTGGAAAGGAATGATCAAGAGCTAGAGGGTACTGAGGAGGGGGCGGGAGTTAAGGAGGATTTCTTCACTGGAGCGAATAATAGTACTGACGAGTCTGTTTGCATGTAAGAGAAAGAGGGTATAGATGAAGATACTGGTGAATAAGGCAGATAGGGTGGAAGCTAAAGAAGGAAAGAGAAGCAGATAGAGGAAGTATTGCAAGTCAAAGAGGGGAAATTAGAGCCAAGCAGAACATTATTGCCCCTGAAGGGGCAAATGTGAGAAAGGAGAAGAGAGCATAGAAGCCCAACAGAAGACAATGGGAATGAAGAGCTACTGGGAGTGAAGGCAGAGACCAGGGCCAGAGGAAGCAGAAGAGTGACGGACGAAGAGGGAGATGGGAACATTTTGAGGAGGAAGAAAATTTGATAATGTTGACAGGTAAAGGGAAATTGGATATCGGTTTCTTGGAGAAGAGCTGTGACCGAAGAGCTTGCAGAGAAATGTTGGAGAAATAGATTTAGGGTGGGCTAGAAGGGTCTGGTTTGCACAGTGAGGGAAACAGACCACTGCAGCACGATAAAGGATAGATGAGGTCATGGAGGAAGATGCGGGCTGGAGCGAGCAAAGAAAACTTCTGAAAGGGGATCCTAAAAATGAGCGAGGGGCTCTGCAGTGACCAAAGCAAGAGAAGAGGAGAGAAAATAAAGAAGTGAAGAGAAAAAGTAGGAAGCCAGGTCTCATAATAGTGACTCTGCATGCTGGGTTTCAGAGTTACTCTCTTCACTATTTCTGTGCCCTCCTTTCCCGTGGAGCTGATTTACTGTCTAGTGGGTTAGGCCTCTCACCAGGCCTGTGTGTCTGGACCACGCCCATCCTCACTGACTGTCCCTCTGATCATTCCCAGAATAATCTCTGGGCTCCACTGTTTCAATCACTTCACCATGATCGTCATTTCCACGGTTTCCCCTCACCTCCACGTCAGGTTTGAACGGTTTGTCCTTGATTTGAAGTTGTCTCAATTATTTGTATTATTGTTGTTTTCATCTCAATTGTTCTTAATTGAATTCTCAAAGAGTCACCCTAATTTTCAGCTTGAGGGTAACTTGCTATCTTCTTTACAAATTTTCTGTGTGAAAGTGGCCAATACAATGAACGAATGCGCTGTACTTCTGCCCTACTACAATGGACAACAAACTCTACTAAATGTTATTATATACATGCTGTAACTTCTCTCATCTTAAAAAAACAAAACTCAAAACCTCTCTTGACCCCACCTTCCCTTCTACATGCCTCCCTATTTTCTTGCTCCCTGTGGCAGGTGCAAAAGCGGCCCCAAAAGATGTATTCACTTTTTAATCCCAGGGACCTGTGAAAATTACCTTATATGGCAAAAGCTGTGACCAAATTAAAGATCCCGAGAGGAGGAGCTTATTCTGGGTAACCTGGATGAGCCCTAAATGCCATCACAAGTGTCCTTACACGAGGGAGACAGGAGATCAGGCACATGCAGAGGAGGGGAAGGCGATGTGACCCCAGAGAGGGAGAGACGGGAGTGAAGCAGCCACACGTCTAGGAATGTCGAAGGCCACCAGACATCAGACGAGCAAGGGGATTCTTCCCTGGAGCCTCCGGAGGGAGAGTGACCTGACGGTACCTCGATTTTGGGCTTCTGGCCTCCAGACCTGTGGGAAAATCAACCTCTCCCCTTTTAAGCCACCCCATTGGTGGTACCTTAGGACGCAGCTCTAGGGAGCCAATGTCCTCCCTTTCCAGCAGAAGTCCTTTGACCAGTTGTCATGTTGCTTTTCCTAAGTATCCCCTTGTATTCCTTTTTATCTAATATTTTACACTGGACATTTTAATAGACACAGAAAAGCTGAAAGAGCAAGGAACGACTGACGGCTCTCCCCCAGATGCAGCAGCTGACGCCGGTCTTCCCTGCCGGTTTGGTCGCCGTGTACTCCAGCCCGGGGCTCCTGGGAATGTGTTCTCCTGCATCGCCATGCTACCTAAGTACGTTCCATTAAAATGTATCTACATTTTAATGTAATCAATGTAACTAATAATAATTCCTTTATATCACCTAATGTTCAGTCTATGCTCAAATATCCTTGCTTGTTCCCAAACCATCTTTTATAACTTTTTTTCCTTGGCCCTGGGTCCATTCAAGTCTCATTTTTGGAAATTTGATTGTTAACTCTTTTTAATCTACATTCATCTCCCTCTTATTTTGTTTTAGTGACTTTAAATACTTTTTAAGGAATTTCCAACCTGTGTTCTTTTAAAAAAATATATATTTTATTGATTATGCTATTACAGTTGTCCCATTTCCCCCTTCATTCCCCTCCACCCTGCACACCCCCTCCCACCCACACTCCCCCCCCCCTTTAGTTCATGTCCATGAGTCATAACTTCTTTAGCTTCTACATTTCCCACACTACTTTTGCCCTCTCCCTGGCTATTTTCTCCCCACCATTTATGCTACTTATTCTCTGTACCTCCTGCCCCACCTCCTCCCACTCCCCTGTTGCTAACCTTCCAGGTGATCTCCATTTCCGTGGCTTCGCTCCTGTTTTAGGTGTCCACTTAGTCTGCTTTTGTTTTAGGTGTGGATGTTAATAACTGTGAATTTGCTGTCCTTCCACTGTTCATATTTTTTATCTTCTTTTTCTGAGATAAGTCCCTTTAACATTTCCTATAAGAAGGGCTGGGTGATGATGAACTCCTTGAACTTGACCTTATCTGAGAAGCACTTTATCTGCCCTTCCATTCTAAATGAAAGTTTTGC